>MJUU01023142.1:43590-97011 GCA_002080025.1 Modiolus philippinarum
AAAAATAAACAAACTATAGTTCAACTTGATCTTAAAATAATAACATAATCATACGGCTGCAGTTAACTTGAATCTGAAGATGATCATTTTGACAACTATTTCCTAATTACTGTTACTCTCAAACTTTCAAAATCACCAACACAATTTTCTTAAAATTTTGTGATGTAAAATTGTACAAGAGCTTATTTTTGCCAGTCTCTTTCATTTGAGACTTCCCACTGAGGCAGTTACTCCTGACATCGCCCAATCTGCAGTTGAACAGAACTTAAAAATAAAGTGTAATGACAACTATATACAGATACAATGTATGCAAGTTACAAAAGCTTCATTACAAAACTTATGGTGTTAACAAAGTCCTATACCATATGTGGCACTAAAACAAGTTACATCTTTTGAAAAATGTATCAAAAGCAGTGAAATAGTGCGTTTTGTATAAAGAAATACGATATATGACCACATCTGGCCTTTGTTTATAAAAACAGTTATTTGAAACGATAAAACATTGAAGTAGTTCTTGTTAAAATTGATAAAAGTTTTACTTCCGATTTCCTACCTCTCTTCACATTGTAAAAATGTAATTATAATATTTTCAAACATTACCTTAAAGGTTATATGAGTTTCACCTATTGACCACCATTTTCAACTTTTCTGATTCGATGTCTTCGACACAAGCAAAATTACATTTTTCTTCAACATGGAAGGAAATAAAAAAGTATGTTAAGTATAAGTCTCTATTTAGAACTCTAAGAAATAGTTTGCAACTTCTTGTCCACCATCGTATCTGATTGTGCAGGACTGGATGGTTTTGTCGTAATATTAGCATACAATATACAAAAATACCAAAGTTGCATAAAAAATAGTTAATTCGTATATAACCATTTTATGCTTATAATGTGGCATTTAGGCCCTATCAAGTTAAATTGTAGATTCTCATCCACCTGTAACAAAAAATCTGGGGTGGGTGGGAGGGTTTTATTTTATTTTTTTTAATGACTTTTACTAAAACTGATAATTTCTGAATAATTGAAAAAAAATTGAGCTTAACAAAAAATGGGGCGGATGGGGATGAGATTTGATGTGGCCTTATAGATATGAAGGAATTTAGCCTCTTCTTGGCATTTTTCTTCGGAACTATCAGATGGTGTCGCATCTTACAAAGTAAACTAAACGAACAAATGTTTATTTCTTGGCCATAGAAAATCATTTTTGTTCCGATGACAAATAACCTGGATTTGTTTTTCCATTCATATTGTAGAAATTTCCGTCGTCTTTACTTGTACGTCTACAGCAACATAGTAACACAATAAATTGTAACAGTATTACACCACACAATACACCAACGACTATCCAAAGATTCCTTTGTGTATAAACGTGTTCTGTAAATAGAAAAGAACGTGTTTAATAACTCAACAGTAATTTTTTTTGTAAAATTTAACGCGCACACTTGCTGAAAATTTCAGGGCACACGATGTCATTCTTGCTTACATTTATTTTGGACTTATTTTCCAAAATTGCACAGACGGATGGACGTTTATAGGAACTATATATTTTTATGCAAATTTATGATTTATGTTTATGGTTACTGATCATTTACAATATTCATTCAAACTAACAAACCGTATCATGGAATTTATTGGTCCTCATTTGAATGGAATTCAAAAATTTTCGTTGCATGTGGTTTACAGAATGCATAAATGTATTCATCCATCACGATTGGAACTACATGTATCTTGAACGGTTATTAAGTATGAAAAATAAAATACATAAACATCGTCATATTATTTCCAAAGAATAATACAATTATAACAATTCATGACAAAACTGCAATGAAAACTGTTTTTAAGGTAGATAAAATTTGCCAGATTCTGTAGGATTAGGATATTTCAATGACATTCGGAAATTTATAGATTAAATATGACCAATTTTCAAAAAGAAAACTGTTAATTGACGTCAATAAGAAAACACTTAACATGCGTTTGTTATTAGATATAAAGGGGAATAATTCTGCCCTGATGTAAGGTCTCAACATACACTTCCGGGTCAATTGGAAGTTAAATTGGAATCAAATACAGTGTAAGTGATAGATATTTTATTTTACTTGGAAACATTACATGTGACTGCTTAAATTGAAGCTGAGAAAGTGTACTTTTCAAATATAATTGGCATTTGTGACCAGTATGAAGGAATATTGCATCAAGAAATGAGTGAGACGGTGTCATGCCGGCCATGTGGACAGAAATTTGACAGAAGGTGAACATGTGCTTTTTAAAGCAGTGTATGTTCGAGCTTATTTTGTGAAAAAATTCAACGATCACCGTACCCTTTTTACATTGTTTATAAAATCTATGGTATCTATTCTTCGCAAAAATATACACCTCATTGCAAACGTTACACCTATACGTTCAAGCTGAACCTGCAAAGTTTGGCAATTTTACATAGGAATGCATGGTGACGTCGAAACTGTATAGTGAGACCTTAAGGTGCAGGCGTCATCATATCTTTGAATAGGTTTTGCCCTTATTCACCTTAGCAACCATTCATTCTCTTTCCAAAAATAGCACTAGCTTGTCAAATTATGGCCTGTTGTCATAAATATATGGTTAAAAAATGGAAATAAATATTTTATTTTCTCAAAAATGGCCATAACTTAGGTTCACACAGGTATTTCATGCTGCAGATCTATTTTCCCTCCCTATTTTTGTTTCATTAATAACATTTATCTCCTTCCCTGTAGGCTTTTTAGGTAAATATCAGCCATATTTCTATTTCTTTCCACCCATGAAGCCTACATTATACCATTTTGAGAGATATTTATTACCAATTTTGTAAAGTTTATTGCAAAACTCCCTTTTCATACACAATGACTGTGCGCTTCATATGTGAAGTCAAACTTCTCTAAATTTGCTCGCGACATACTGTATTTGGATATGCCATGAAATTCTTAACCGGTTATTGAACCAGTACATATTGGGTATCATTTTACTCGCACAAGTGTGCACTTTCAATTGAAAAGCAAAAACCCTCATTTTTAATACAAGTTGAAATCTTAAGGTCTCAACATACACTTCCGGGTCAATTGGCCCCTTAGCTAAATAGTTCTATCAGAAAGTTAAATTGGAATCAAATACAGTGTAAGTGATAGATATTTTATTTTACTTGGAAACATTACATGTGACTGCTTAAATTGAAGCTGAGAAAGTGTACTTTTCAAATGTAATTGGCATTTGTGACCAGTATGTAGGGATATCGCATCAAGAAATGAGTGAGACGGTGTCATGCCGGCCATGTGGACAGAAATTTGACAGAAGGTGAACATGTGCTTTTTAAAGCAGTTTATGTTCGAGCTTATTTTGTGAAAAAATTCAACGATCACCGTACCCTTTTTACATTGTTTATAAAATCTATGATATCCATGCTTCGCAAAAATATACACCTCATTGCAAACGTTACACCTATACGTTCAAGCTGAACCTGCAAAGTTTGGCAATTTAAGATAGGAATGCATGGTGACGTCGAAACTGTATAGCGAGACCTAACAATAAAGAAATCAACCTATATTAATATTTAAGCTCTTGTTTCAGCTCGATATGCATAAATTGTAAAAATAACCTATTGAGCATCGAATACTCTTCATGTTTTGTATTATATTAACTAAACGTATTCTTGCATTTTCTAATTAATTAAAACACTTGGTCCTCAAATAACTTCGAGTGAGCAAAACTAGTTTAAACGTATTTACAATGTAAAAGTTAAACTAACTTATGAAGTCTTCTCCTGATACAATGTTTACAAAGGTATTTGATTGATTGAGCATACAATAATATAATATAGTAACATTTTCAAAGGATAATGTATAATATAGGTTATTTGTATGTGTGTGGTGTTTAGTTGGGCAACATGTAAATAAATATCTAAACAATCATAAATCTTTCCGACTTTTTTTATATATTCATAAACGATCAGATTTTTCCCCCATTTTGTTCGTTTGAGAGGATTTGATTTCCACAAGTTCAAAGTTGAAGATCTATGACGAAATCGTTTGGTAACCAATGAAGACTTTGAATCAATGTATTTCGTATTTGAGTATATATATTGGACAATCTAAATCAGTCTGGTATGGATCCAACTAACAAATAAGAGGACTCTCTTAAAGATGCCAGCACTGGTACTACAGTCATTAGTCCGACGGTCATTGACCCGAAAGAACACCACAGCAAAATATCTTAAAACAATTGATGGCAAAAAAGAAATAGAAAAACCGCTTCCCGCCTGGGACAGGTTACAAGTAGCATAACCAGCATATTCTCTGCAAATGGTGATGGCAAAAAAAATCCAAAAAGTCAACGACACACAGCTAAAAAACACACAAAATACACCTCATCTATCCAGGTCACCACAATAAGCAACCAACATGTTTCCTTATTCTTTTCTTTTCAGGATTGTGGTCTTGGAGTTAGTAGTCTACCTGTATTGGGTTTTATTTGTGTGTTTATTATACTATAGGGAAACAGAAAAGAGAAAAAGGAGGTTAGGCTACCCATAAACCGGTTTATTCCTACTGCTAGCTCTTGCTAGTGTCGGTATCCCGAGTTCATACATCTGTCTTTTGTCTTTTTATAGGTGTTTTTCTTGTGCAGTCCGCTGACGGATTGTGGCATGTAATTGTAATTTTTATAGGTGTTTTTCTTGTGCAGTCCCCTGGTGGAATGTGGCATGTAATTGTAATTTTTTATAGGTGTTTTTCTTGTGCAGTCCCCTGGTGGATTGTAGCGTGTAATTGTAATTTTTATAGGTGTTTTTCTTGTGCAGTCCCTTGGTGGATTGTGGCATGTAATTGTAATTTTTATAGGTGTTTTTCTTGTGCAGTCTCCTGGTGGATTGTGGCATGTAATTGTAATTTTTATAGGTTTTTTTCTTGTGCAGTCCCCTGGTGGATTGTGGCATGTAATTGTAATTTTTATAGGTGTTTTTCTTGTGCAGTCCGCTGGTGGATTGTGGCATGTAATTGTAATTTTTATAGGTGTTTTTCTTGTGCAGTCCCCTGGTGGATTGTGGCGTGTAATTGTAATTTTTATAGGTGTTTTTCTTTTGCAGTCCCTTGGTGGATTGTGGCATGTAATTGTAATTTTTATAGGTGTTTTTCTTGTGCAGTCCCCTGGTGGATTGTGGCATGTAATTGTAATTTTTTGGCAATTGTAGGTTTTTCCTCTTATATTCTGTTCATTAAGCATGAAAGATGATCTTTTTAAATTGCTACAGAAAGGCGCGTTAAGACAATTCATAAAGCCTTGCAAAACAAGAATAGTCAAAGTACTCGGGAAAATTCAGAACTGCAATGAAACTTAACAAAGTGGTAACTGGAGTTGTGAGGTTTATTGCTGAAAATTGTGTTATTCAATAATAGATATTCTTGAAAAATGATGCTACTCGCAACTGTGCTTATTTCCTCATCAGTTGTTTACAACTTTGCACACATGACTCATGAGTTGCTCACGGCTATACACACGTGAAGTGTGTGGTCATCTTATGCACACATTCAATCCGTTTGTTAAGTTTGTTGATCAAAACACAAAAAAATCCTTTATTGTTATAAATTTAAAACTAACTTAACTTAAATAAGTTCACATGACTCTAAACTATTACAATATGATCCAAGAGTTGCTCACAACTATGCTCACGTGTCCTTGAGTTGCTGAGGAGTTAGTCCTGAGTGGTGATGGATTATGCGCTGACCCAAGGTAATCGTTATCTTAATTATCTTAATCCTTTTCATAAGAGAGTCATACTGTACAGACATAGAAATCAACTTACGACAGAGTGTCGGATTAATGATCGTCGAACCAATTACTGTCGGATGAAAGTGTGTAGGGCTAATAACTGTCGGACCAATGAGATGACACCTGATTTAATATGAAAGGATATGGAGTGAATGTACATGTGACAAAAACGCACACGATACATAGAAAGCTCCAGTTTATCAAGGACAGGGAATCTATTTTCCGATTTCAAAAGTATAGATGTTGACCCATTCGGGATCAGTGTTGCTTGTTTAATGTTTTTATTTGTTTATTTTTGGGTCTTTGTTATCGTTTAAAAGACGCAAAAATGGAAATGTGGAAAAAAACATATTCACTTTATGTTATGTCTGATGAATACTACCTTACTTCTGAGGCACATTTATCAAGCGATAAGTTAAACTGACAAAATACTATATTCAAGGTAAATGACAACTTACTACATAATTATAAGATGAAATGTTAATAAATTATTCTTTCTTTTTTTTTATTTTGACAGTCGAGATGAAAATTTCATTTATTTTTGAGAAGCCGATGATTTTTTTAATTTTAAGTGATCCTTTTTACCTGTGAAATACATAGACAAAGCACATACTTCGGAATTCACTCAAAACTACTCTGAACATACGAAGAAGAAACAACATTTATGTGCCGACTATGCTGACAAAAAAATCAAACTAACAACATGCTGTGGTTATATATTGTTGTGTAAAAGTGAAGACATTGAGTGTTGAGACTGTGAAATACAAGAAATATATGTAAGGATCACAAGTGTCACTTCTTTCTCCGACGTATTGGTGATATTATACAACGGTTTATTTTGCCATGAAATAGTTTCCAAAATTATGATTTACTGCTTAAATAGTAGATATTACTATCAAATAGTACATCAAATCTGATAGCCACTAAATATCATCCGTAAAGCAATTTTCCTTTTTAACTTATTTGATGAGAAAAAAAATAATTTCACGAGTATTTGAATATCAAACCAAGAAAAAAAAACTTTACATATAAGCTTGTAAATCGATTTTTTACATGGGCCTTTAAATGATTTTTACGTCAGAAATCAAAGACCACCCTGAGTTTTTTAATTTGATATCAAGATTATGGAAATATTGACAATCACATTTGAGTGACAAACCATATTTTTATACTAATGTTTCAAATAACATTGCAGATTTCATTTCATTACTGCAACTTGAATCTATTAATTGGAAGACCATTCCCATGCAGACTCCTCGAAACTTTGTGCAAAAATGAGAATCGGCAGATAATGTTGATTTCTGGTATGGTAAAAATTTATAAAAAAAATTTTTTTTTATCAAGATCAAGATTATTCTCAATACAAACAACTAACTAAATACCGAAGTTACTGCGAATTTAATTTCTGCATATGCGCATTTTGACAATTTATATCTCTTCAGTGCAGATATCAAACATCATGAATACGTTTCCTAGCGATTGTTTCCTCAAATTTGCCGGACCACAGTCGAAAACCCAAAGCTGTACTTTAGAACTGTGATATTTTCATTGACTACTTATCACAAACATGCTAAAATAGACTTTTAACTATTTGAGAATAAAGAAAAACTGATATTTTACCTTTTGCAATTTCTTCCGCCAACTTGGGTTCCTTTGTTGCCAGAAAGCTATTACACATTGGAAAATTGTAAGGAGTTGAAGGTTGTTTGTCATATGATTCGTTAAGATAAATAGCCATTCCGTCATTGGCATGTAGCTCAATATGGCAGTGCATAAACCAAATACCGGGATTATCTGCAACAATTCGAGTCACCACATAACCGCCACTAGGAACTATTATTGTATCTTTCCGAACCGGCTTTTGTAATTGTAATCCCGGGATGTTACCATTAGACCATGATGGGTTGGTCCACCTGGCATCATTACAGAAACTTTTGGTTCGTGTTGTTCCTCCTCTGCAATCGACATCAGGATTGCCTTCAATCATCTTCCCAGTCGTGTTGTCATATATTCCATACCCCATCTTCAGGACATAAAATGTATGTCCATGCATGTGAATAGGATGTGCCCAGCCTTTTCCACTTCCCATATTAAGAAACACCATCTGAACAGTATCACCATGTCTCAAATTAAGAGAATTACTACAGGTACACACTTTTTGTTCTCCGCAGTCAGCCCTGTCGCACGGAAAATCCATGTGGTAAGCTTTATTAAGAGGCATTTGTGTTGGAAGGACGAACTTTCGTCCATTGACAGAACCAGGGGTAAATGTATTACCAGGGAATGCAAAATTCAAAAAATATTCTTTAAATTTGCCAGCAGTAACTGCTGGTGCCGGGTCATTAATATCCGACTTTCGGTTTAACTGATCTATCCTTAGGCATTCGGTGAATTCATTTTCAGGGTAATAGGAGAAGAAACAATTGACTACAAGGCACTTGTCTACTGCTGTACATGTTCGGGGTGACGTTGACGGATCAGAATCACTTGCTCCATAGTAATGAAGAACAGCAAAAACAGAGGTGTCCTTATTTGATTCTAGAGTCTTTCCTCTTATCCAGTAATTGTTGATAGGTTTATCAGCATTAATTATAAAATCAAATCTTTCTCCAGCATTTATAATAAAGGAATCTGCTGTTTGGGGTTCAATGTCAAAACCGTCTGATGCAATAACTGTTAGATTGTGATTATCAATAGATATAGTCCAAGGATACAAGGCACCAACTCCTATCACTCTAAAACGGTAAAGTTTACCTTGTTCTACGATAAACTTTTCTAATGGAGCTTCGTTGTGCGTGCCATAGTTAGGATCAACATATCTTCCACGCCCATTTATTAAACCAGTGTGAGCTTTCAATATGCTAAAAAACTGCCCATCCAATGATTCTGAATTTTGAAACTTTTTGCGATCTTCATAACCACCGTAAATCATTTTTGCATCTTCCATGTCCGAATCCCAATCATGATTCCATTCCTGAATTTGAATTATATGTTCTTCCATTTCCATTTGTTTTCTCTCCCGAATAATAAAAGCACCAAATAATCCTTTAGATCTTTGACTTCCTACATGAGAATGATACCAATAAGTTCCTTTATGTGTCGCTAAAAATTTGTACGCAAAAGTTTGACCTGTAGATATTGGACATTGGGACAGAAATGGCACTCCATCCATAAAAGGCGATCCTAGTTGTTGAATACCGTGCCAGTGAATTGTTACTTCCTCCGATTTTAATTTGTTAGTCACGTGGATAATGACTTCCTGTCCTTCGTACACAATAATTGGGGGACCTGGCATAGTACCATTAGCAACAACTACAAGTCGTGGAGTCTCCCACCCATCTGCTGTTATAACTTCATCCACTGGGATGGCAGTTGCTGAACTTACGTCAGTGACGTCATATTTATATAACTTTCCATTTTTGGGGTAAACAGCTTTTTCTGTTGAATGCATCATTGTTAAATGATGTTCTATCTCTAAAGATGTTTCGCACACTTTTGCTGACTTTTCACATTCGAATGCGGAAGTTGTAGATAAAGAAAAAACAACGAAAAAATAAAATGAGGAGACCATCTCTTAAGACAACTGGACAAACTGTAAAACAAAAAAAAAATAACTTATGTATTGTTACATAAAACGTCATCATAAATTATTGTCTGATTTTTAGTCCAATTTGAATATACATTTGTATTAATTAGTATTTTGTATATCGTTTGACTGATGTATGCGACGCCTTCTTGTATTTGAATATGAAAGTTATTTAGTACATTATACTTACACAATTTGTTCTTTAGGCTACGCACGTTTAGATTTCTTATTCAGCAGACCTAGGCGTTAATATTTTTTAGAAAGAAAAATCTAAAAATGACACAACTTATTCCGTGCTGTGCTATCGGAAATGAAGAAATCAAATCCAAAATTTTGAATTTTTATAAATTATCACTTCCGATAAATGTCTCGAAATGTAAATTAATCAGCATATTTCATTATATATATAGAAACACTGAATACATTGGTTACAGTGAAACATATTTTATACTTTACATTCCCATCCCTGTTTAAGCTAAGTTCTCGGCGAACAGGTTGCATATGGTATAGTCCGGTAGGATAATGTTTAGCCCGGTCGAAAAAATGTATACAAATTTCTTAATTTAAATAATATTGGATAACGTTTTGTCCCGGTTCAGGATAATGTTTGGGTACGGTTTTTGATATTTGAACATTTACTTGTACCTAACCATTACCCAATTTAATAGGGGTGACTCCTGCTCGTTTACAAACTCTCCTCCATCTATCATGTGAAAAAGTAGTTTGCAGGCTTCATATCTGTTTTTGTTTGTTCGCCTCATGATTTACGCGAAATTCCAATAAACCAGAAAATCAACTGCGTGATAAGTTCTGTTTGGACCATTATATTTTCTTTATATTTGTGTACGTTGACCTAACATTCATCTGACCTCAGTACACTTCAGTTTTTCCCTAAGGGTTTATGAGTAGATGTAGAATTTTCAGTGTTATTATATATACCTTGATCACGTCATCTGTACTATCATAATATTGATGGATAAAGAAATTACACAATCTATCAATTTGGTTGTAAATCATGATTTTATATGTAGTAAACATTTTTTTGTTTGTTTACTACACTAAATGCCGAAACTGTATGCAGTCCATTTGTATTCTAGAGATGACCAACTTATGTATCTTTAAGTTTCTTCGGTGCAGGTTAAAATCAAGATAATACATTTATATAGTAACAGAACTACAGCTACGACACAAAGGATACTTTTTCAAAAGCTGTGACACATAAGTAAATCCATACAAAATGATTAAAATAGTGTTTTCTTTTGTTCCTATTCTTGTTCATCTTTGCTAGCCAAGGCTCCTCGAACTCATGAGCCGGCAGTTTAGCGGCGAGCACCCCTTGACCCATCTTTCAAAATTACGTATTATCATTTTCTCTCCTTATGGAGTTGGTATTCTACCTGTATTTGGATTTTATTGGTATGTTTATTATACTATAAGTAAACGAGGCAGATATAGGGTTGGGTACCCATAAATCGGTTTAACTGCTAGTGCCGGTACCAAGTCCGGCTGTCCGGAGTTCCCATCGTTGTTTACGTTTGTCCTCTGTCTTGTTTGTGTTTTTCCTGTGTAGTTCAATGGCAGATTGTGGCATGTGACTGTAATTTTCAGCCATTGTAGATGTTTCCTGTAATCTCCTTTGTTACATTTACGATCTTCTACGGGCGAATTGTAACCCTTGGCTAGCGAAAATGGTTATTGTCTTGACTGTTTTGTAACGGTAATGCAGAATCGCATGATACGTTGTATCTCAGGCAATCATTTGAATAACCAGATTTCATAAATATAGTAAGCTGAAAGTAGCTTTGTGTTTTATTTCGTCAATTGCAGAGGGTTTAACTAATCCATGTCCAAGATAGAACTATGATGCAAAAGATGTTTTTTCGTCGTTGGTTGATGGTACAGCATATTGAAACACGTAGCGCCATTTAATCAAATGAGCTTTAACACTTCAAGCCGCGCCATCAACGAGTGATAATGTAAACCATTCAAACGACGAGACCTGAACAATTATGTTGTACCATTTCATCATCTAATATACACCTATCTTTGTACATTGTCATTGGTAAACTAAAATTCCAAGAAGAGGCACAAAGGCTGGATTCCTGACATACGCATTGCGAAAAATTACGACGGGGTTAAACTTGTTCAGCGGGAGCCGAACCCTCCCCTAAGTTCAAGAAGGCCCCTATAGCAGCGTTTTCAGCGGAATTCATCGCTAGATGTCGAGCAAAGGCATCCATACCAAGTCGACATCATACCAAGTCAAGGTAAACTATCTTATTCGAGATCATACCAAGTCAAGGTAAACTATCTTATTCGAGATCATACCAAGTCAAGGTAAACTATCTTATTCTAGTCTATTTAATGGAAATGTCGGTAAAATTGGTAGATTACCATGAAAATACAAGAAAGGACCTTAGGGTTGTTATAAGGTTGCAATATGATGAAATGGTTTTAAAGAGATGTATAATATGTGATGTATTTTGTCCAGTAAATCGATCAGGTCGAGTTAATAAAAATATGGTTCTTAGGCACTTGCCATGGTAACCACCTTAATCAAAATATGGTTCTTCGGCACTTACCATGGTAACCACCTTAATCATTTATTTCCCGAAGACATCAGTTATTACAGATTTTTTTAATTCTTAAAATCATTTGCATATCCAACCTCGCACTATGTAACTGTAGTTTTATCTAGTATATGCTGTTGGTGCCTTTTCCAGATATAGAAGTTTATATGTAACCAAAATTGGCATAATTTTGTGAAATAAAGGAAAATTCCTTAATTCTTTTGTAACTTCGTTCTGACTTCATGCTTCACCCACTTATGTCGTAAAACGACATGCTGGGTCAAAGTTCGACAATATCAGGACATGCTAACCCTTTCGGAGCTCCTGATGTCACTCTGGTTTAGAGAGTTCACACTGTTGTTGCTTTAGTTTTTAGTGTTGTGGTTTTGTGGGTGTGTGTCGTCTTTGGTCTTCCGTCCTCTGGTGTCCTCGCTTTTGCCTATGGACTTTAATTTATGTAAGTTTGTGCTTTGTTCCTTAAGTATTCTACTGCAGTTGTTTTTTTTTATATCCTATGTACATTCTTAAAAATTAAAATTTCAACTTAAATAAATACATCGTTGTAAAAAGACACGTATAACTCAGCCAGATAAAAATCTAACCCTTCCACATTCATTTTAGTCCTGTTCATCATTGGGAAACTGAGGCCAGTGGTTTTGAGCAGAATCCGTTGTAATATTTTGTATCCAATAAAGCGTTGAAAATCTAACATGGTTAAAAACGAAAATTGCATATCGACTAGGTACACTTATTGGTTGTGTCGTGTTCACCCCGGAGATTGAAGGACTGCGAGCAGAATATATTGTAAACCATAGATGTATTACACACACCTATGGTTAAACGTATTACATTCTCTAAAACGTGTTAAATTTATAATTGTTTAAAGGCGAAAAACGGCGATATATTTTCGTATTTTTGTTCCCTTAATCCCTTAATATCCCTTGAAGATATGCACGTTCAATTAATGAAACAATTAAACATTATTGCATACCTGCTTTCTGTAGAGAATTTAAACCTCTATCTTTTAGATTTGTCTGTATTCATTAATTTACTTAAAACAATCTCGGAAAAGGTGTGTATGTTTTTACCGGAAAAAATATTCTCGGAAATGGAAATTTTGAAATATATGAAATTCTCGGAAATGAAATTCGCACTTCTCAACAATATAGTTGTTAATTAATATAATTATGATTATTAAACAGGATAATTAATTTTTGCATTTTTCTTTTTGTCTTTAAATTAAGTATATGCACATGAAAAATAATACGATACAAGATATAATATTTACATTGGTCAATATTGATATGGTTATTGGGAAGAGAAAAAAATTACCTTATCAAAAACTTTCAGCATGAAAATAAAAATGGAAACGAGTCTCACATCAATTATACTGCAATGTTAGAAATGTAATTTTGAACTTTTTAATGAAAGGTATATACTACTTAATAATAAATATAGCAATGTCACTTAATATAAAAAAAATGTAATTATTTTATCAGACTTGTAAATTATGTGTTCCCTGACTGGAATGCAATGTATTAGATGCCGTATATTTCAAACAAAGGAACTGAGATAGTAAAGTGAAATATTAAAGCACCAAAATAGTGTCAAATCAAAATAGAAATAAACGACATGAAAAAGAAGAGGATAAAATAAGATTAAAATTGTCGAATATATCGACCTAATATAGGGTCTTTATCAAGTATCGACACGCTTGGTAAATATGGCGACTCACACAAAGGTCATAAACCTTTATTTATCATATAAGGCTTCTTTTTCCTTTTTGTGATAAAATTTGTATTTTGTCTCTTTGCATTGGTGGGTGCTGTAATTAGTTCATTGTTTAAAACAAAATTTGACAATTTTTTTTTATTAAGAACAAGAAACTTGGGACTATTTATAAATATCTGCCACGGAATTTTCTCATTTACTTTGTCATTTTTTATATGTTGGAAAATGATCATAAGTTTATGTAAACTGAATAGAACAAACCAATTCTACGGAATCAATCTTTTTCCTCTGGGGTAAAATACAAAAAATACCTTAGTTGCATAAAAAAACAGTAAAGTGCCATACAAGGAATGAAGCATCAGTATTTTCAAGAATTTTGATAAGACAATCAATTTCTATAAAACGCAAAGTTAAATTTTCATGTCAGACAAGTCTGACTATTGAGCTGGTGAATACCCTCGGGGACCTCTGGTCAACCAGCAGTGGCATCGGCCCAATTGTTCAAAGTACAAAAAATACGTAAGTTGCATTAAAAAACAGTAAATTTCGTTATGCTGTACACGTGTTTCAAGGAGTAACCTTTCATTAACAGCATTAAAATCAAATAATATGGAAAGCCATAATCCAAAAGAAGTCCAAAAAGAAGGACTCATTTCCCAAAATATCGAAGTAGAAAGCCAAATCCAGTACCAAGGTAAGTCAAGAAATGTTGTAAACAAACTAAATATTTGCAGTAATATCTCTTAATAGAAACAGCCTGACAGAACTGCGGAGCTCGTTCCCAGCTGGTAGATAGGGGAATGCCTTTTCTATATGGGGTAGCCAGGTCATAAACCCGGAAAGCTTGACCACGAACCATTGCACCAAATTGTGTGGAGATACGCCATGCTTCATGCAGTATAAAGGTCCCTTCTATATTTCTCTTTTGAGACCAGACGCACTTGGTGTCGTATAGAAGGCTAAATTTCCTGCCCCTACCCATTTCTCCCCTTTTCCAGTGGCAATCAAAACTCCTTTATTTCTTACTTCTTTAACATACGATGATTCTTTTTAATTTGTTAACTCGTTCTCGTCTTGATATAGCTGAAATATTGCTCACTGGACGTTATTCTCTAACTAATCAATCAATCAATTTAGTAGAAACAGTAGTTTTATTTCATATATAATTTGTTCGTACACAATGTTTAGCTTCAATATTTTATAAACCGTAATAGCAAGTTGGTGAATTGCAATCGTCCTTTTCCGTTTGAATTTTGTTGTAAAAGTCTATTTTTGAAATACATATTTTAATTTGATATTGGTACTGTACATTTGTGAAGGTCACGGATCTGAAGGCACTAAGGCAACTTTGCGATTATAGATTTTTATAGAAAATTGTATAAAGGTAACATAACTTTCGAAGACTTGTGATTTATCGCCGTCTTCTCACCTTTTAAATATCTAAGACATAAACGAAACAAGAAGACTTACCTTGCGAGGGATTTTTTAACGATTTAAATCAAATTTAAAATAGTTTCTCAAAAACGTATTTATCACAGAAATAGTCCGGTAACGGTTCAGTTGAAGTTTAATTTCCTTTTAACAAGACCACTTCATAGTTTCTTTATGGACAATTGACCGACCAAAAATAACACGAAATTTACCGTTTGACTGTATTTCCCCCATTGTTGGCCCCTGTTATATATACTAACTACGTTTTTACCTAAGGGGCAAGAAGTCTTGTTATGAAATAGCAAAAATTATATCACAAGTCTTTTGATCATAAGATTAGTACCTCGGTTTTGTAATTAAGATATAATTAAACATAATCCTTATTTTGATAATGGCCTATATTTATCTTTATTTTTTTAACTGATAAGATTTTGAGATAACTAAGGAATATGGAGTAAATGCAAATGAGACAGTCTCTACAAGTATATTGGAAAACCAAGCAATGTAACATCGCTTTTATTGTTGATCTTCATCTTGAGAGAGCTTATTTATTAAAGTTTTGTGTTTTAAAAATCACTTCGTTTTGTATTTTTTCGTAGATATGACTTGATCATGAAACTATTTAAGATGGAAAGAAATGAGTTGTGGATCAGTTATTTTATGTAAAAGGGTTTAAAAAGTTTCTCAAACAAATAATACAATCCTTATATTGACATTCTTATTCTCAGGTTTATTATATGTCCTTGACAAAACAAGACTACAGAAACCTACATAGGTAAAAATTACCTTCATATTACATAATCTAAAAAGAATTTTTTACCAATTCATAAAATATGTAATTCCTGTTGTGATCTATAAGGCATGACCGAAATGCAAATGTCTAAACATTCAATGTGAATTATTTCAATTCGCACTCGGGCACATCTTGATTTCTGTAGGCGTACGATTTAACATATTTGCTTTCGTTCAAGGTTTTATCAAGCCAACCCAATGACATTAATAATTACACCCAGTCTCATTTTTATGGCCGAAAACATGTCACAGGTACTTACACTCTTAAAAGGGGACATATTTCAAATGAAATATACTCGTTTTGTATACTGTAATGTAGATGTATCAAACCTGCTTACAAATACAGCCTCACAAATTACTGGAGAAAACCAGTTTTCGATGGACGATTTTATATGGATTCACGAATTTCAGTTATTGAATTGATTGAAAACTAAAAAAATCGATGTTATTGGCTTGTCACAAACTTCCGGAATTTTACTTGACGTGCATTTTAAAGAGCTCAAAATGAATAACAACAGAACCAGAACCTAACTTTAATATTCTCTTTTATGTTGGTTAATGATACATTGGTTAATTAAAACCACCTTTTCCCAACTGGAGAAGTATTTTTTCCTCGTGGATTGTTCTAAACAACCGGAGTATTTGTGGGGTATTTTTGTCTGAAGCTTTACGTGACGGCTTTCTGTTCTTTCCCTGAATAACTACAATGTGTTCAGTGTAATTTAACACAATCTTACAATGTATACTAGTCGTTTATACACCAAAACTTAAATTGATGACAAACGCTTCGTCGCTTTGCGGGCCAGATTATTTTTTTTGCGCTATACACTATGCTAGGAAATTTTCTGGCCCCAATTTTTGTCCCAAAAAAATTATCTGGCCAGCACTTGGATGGAAAAAAAATAATGTGGCTCTGACTTTGTCCATTAGAAGAAAAGCCTGGCTGAAGAAAATTTCCTAGCATAATTAGTATCTGAAGAATAAAATAGATCAACAACCATGCAGAAAGCATCTTAATTAAATAATATTAATCATAAAGGAAGATATGAACGGGGAAAAATTTTTAAATTAATGTCACGTAAAAAATTCACATTAAGGTAATACATCGGCAAACGAATACGTAAGCAAAAAGGGATCATTTTAGTTGTTTTGTACAACGAACCTGTGTAGAACTGAAAGGGAATTTTTTTTTCAAAAACAGATCATGAATTACATCGCAGAAGTTCCTCAGAGTCATAAAAGCTAAATTTTACGTGACATTATGGACACAATTACCAATTCAAAAATTCATACAGCACATTATGAAGCTTTTATGCCTTTGCTTACAGCATGATAGGGTATTTTGCATTATTTGTTACTGGTTCTGACCCGTTCTGCCAATAGATTATGTTTTAAGATTCCAATATTAAAACAATGTTTGATATGATTGAATTTTACGTGACAATCATACTACTCTTAAATAAAATGGTATACTTTGTCCAAACGTATTTCAAAGTATTCAAACTTAAAATTTGAAAGTTTTTCACATATACATCACTTATTCAAAGATAAGAACCATCCGAAAAAGAATCTTTTAACTGAAATTTACGTGACAAAGAGTCGTGTTTCTGAAGGTGCTAAATATGAGTATTTCAATTTTCTTCTTGTTGATACAAGTTTCCAGCTAATGTTGGTTCTAAGTAACCTTTCGCTTGTTGCATTTTCAGTTCAGTAAACTGTAAGGAAACATTTTTTTGTGTAAAACTTGTTCGTTTTATAAATTAAGATAAAAGGTTCATACCAAAGTCGCGTAAATTACAATGGCGATTTCAGGGGTATCGTTTGCACCACGACACAACTATAAATAATAGGTACACAGAGTGGCCATTGTCGGATTATGAAGCTAGACATGTTATGTTTTCATATTACAATCAAATTCTTACAAAACCTAAAAGTCCGAATTTCAAAAATTCACATGTCCGTTTCGGCCATAAAAATGAGAATGAGTGAAATAACAAAACGTTTCGCCTGTGGTATACAGAGTAAAACGAATCAATATATTAGGAAACATCAACCTTCCAAATATCAAAATACATTGGAAACAAAATAAATCAATAATAAAGCAACATCTTCGTATCAAAAGACAAGAAGCCATCTCGTTGTTTATCGTCACGTTTCACTTTTCAAAATCATACAAAGAAAGATTATAACGCCCTCTACACGAACAATAAAGTCTTAACACGTTTAGTCTTCAATTAATTTAGAAAGTGTTTAGGCATTTAGGAATTACTGTTTTTATGCAACTTCGGTATTTTTTGTATTAAGAACGTGTTTCACATAAAATATTATCTTTACAACTAAGTTGATTTGCAGTTCTAAACACGTATATTGATTTTAAACATATTTAAGCCATAAAGTGCCTAGGAATCCTAAAAATTTACAGTGTTGTTTTGTTGGGTTTATGCTTTGGAGTAGTGTTTACCATGTTCTTCTTTGATTCTTGTCTAAATATTTAAATTCCCTCTTTCTATGTAATCTGTTTATCAATAGCAAAAATCGAAATAATGAGAAACCTTGGTCGGTTATCTCCCTGTACAAAGTCAGTTATAAATACAGTCGAGTCTCCTAAGTCGGCGCATCTTATAAGTTGGCGCACATGAAGATTTATAATATAAATATTGGTACAGAACAATTTCTGTACTAATTTAAAGCCAAATAGCGATGATGAAGAAGAAATCTTTTTTGAGCGTTCCCCGGACCTGAAAAAGACCAAAAGGGTGCTATATTCGTTGTTATAGGTTCTATTGGTGTTTAGACGTTTACTGAAGCTGTTTAAGTTCATTATTTTTGTTGAAATTATTTTGTTTTTTTTTAATATTGAACATTCCCACCTTCCACTGAAAACCAGATAGTGAAACTTATTATTTATTTTGGGCTCCCGGTACATTGATATTCTCACCCTGCGCCGACTTACAAGACATTTAAACATGGCGATATATATATATCGGGGATGGGTCATTTTAAGCTTGTTTTTCATATATTAAAGTCGGAGTTCTAATTTTAAATTCTGCACGATTTTAAAGTTGGTTTATGTATATTTGTTTTGTTGAAAGTTAAAAATAATGTGATAAAAAATTACAGCAGGAATCGAAAGGTAAATGCTTAGGTGCGCCGACTTACAAGACTGCATCGTAGTTAAAGTGGAGATAATTTTGATTTAAATATCAAAAGAGTCTATTGATATGGTAATTAAAATTATCTCCACTTTGAACCATACAAAACTAACATGGTACAAGATTAGCTTTTGAAAAAAGCTGAGGTCATTCGTTTGGCATTTTTAAATAAAGGAAAGTTTTAGTATTTAAAAATTATGCACTACAGAAGCGTTGTTCAATAGATTTTTATTTGTCATCTTTAAAGACGTTGCAACCAAAGCTTAGTTTTTATTTTAATCCTTCACCAGTCAGTAAAATGAAGTACTCCTGGTGATCTTCCAATCTGAAACATTGAAATGAATACATAACCTTTAGAATATATAAATGTGTGTCAGGTGGGAGACTTTTGAGAACAAAATAAACAAGATCTGTCGCCGAATGGCAACCAGTGATACCCCAACTCAGTGAATGCTGAATCAATATGGCAAGTGCAAATTTAAGTGTGTGTGGACACAATACAGGTTTTGGACACAATACAAGTATGGGCACAATGATATAATTCTCAAGAATACTAACCAACTACCTGTAATCATATAGAAGCTGCATACCAATTTTGAAATCAATCCCTGTTATAAAAGCTGAGAAAAATGTGACGAAAAATTCATGTTTTCACTACATTTCATAACAAAGTCCACATTTCGTCAAACAGGAAGTACACATCCGACAGGACTCAAAATAGGACGTTCCTTACAACTAACCATATAGAGGCTGCATACCAATTTTGAAATGAATCCCTCTGGTAGAAGCTGAGAAAACCGCGACGAAAATTTTTTTTGGACGGACGGACAAGGTGAATGCAGTACACCCCCTCTCTATAGAGTGGGGTATAATAAGATTCTTGTAAAGTACCGTAGAAAGATCTTTGAAATTTTCTTTTGTTTAAAGTAGAAGTTTGTATTTTCCATAGGTTTCTATGTAAATTTGCCTCTTCGAATATTGTGCATGAGATTGAACACAAAAATAACAACTTTTATTCAGTAAGTGACAAGGAACACTAATGCCATGTTTAGTATTAATCCATTCAGCAGTTATGTAGAATATTTTGTTTGTACTTGGCATAAAGCTGTATGTGTTACAAAGTTAATTGCTGGTAGATATATTTAATGACGGTTGTGTATTAGAGTAACAACACTTAATGAACATTTACGTTTTAATTGGCCTGAATTTAGTGATTGCCTAAAGATTTTCGTTTGTGTTTCTTTTTGGGTCCTTCTATGTTAATCTAAGTTTTCTGCTGGAAAGCACATCTGAGGACGAATACTGAACAAAGTTACAAAGTATGTTGTAGAAATGACCAATAAATTATTGTAAATTGAAGTCAGCAATGATATTACAAAATTGGCTCAAAATGAACTTTTATTAGACGAAAAATAATAATTTTACAAATTAAGTATACAATATATGACTTATCTGACAATAATGAAGAACAAGTAAATATCAAAATTATTAATTCACTGAAGTCAACCAATAAATGTCTAGATGAATATTGCTTATAATCCTCACTAAATAGTTAATAAAAGATTCACAATAATTGATGTCGATTTCCAATACAAAAGATGTGCATAATAATCCTGTATAAACCAATTAATCCTGCATAAACTTATTATACTGACTGACTTGGCCCTTTTCTGCTACCTTATATATATATGTATGTTTATTCTACGATAGGGAAACGGGACAGAGAAAGGGGAGGTTTGGGTACCCATAAACCGGTTTAACCCTACCGCTTGCTTTTGCTAGTGCCGGTACCAAGTCCGGCTGTCCCGAGTTCCTATCGTTGTTTATGTTTGTCTTTTGTATTTTTATTGTGGGTTTTTTTCTTGTGCAGTTCCTATTTACTTTCTGGCATGTGGCTATGTTTTTCGGCCATTGTAGGTGTTTCCTGTTATCTTTTTTATTCCATATTCATTATTTCTAGAAAAATCATTCACAAGATATAACTGGAACATTCTAATCAACTGATAATCACATGAATGAATGATTATGTGAGGAAAACTTATAGAAAATTCTATGTGTTAAATATTAAGTCAATGTTCTAGAAAAATCTACATGTTCTAAGGTGTAATAACCTTCTTGACCATTGTTTATTGTAAACAAGTTACACAACTAGGCCAAACAAATTACATAATATTTAGGCCTTACAAAATAAAAACAATCAATAAAATGCATTATAGAATGTTTACAATATTTAATTACCTATAACACCTCCCCCAAAAGAAAATGTTTGAATGCAATGAAAACATTTAATAGCAAACACATCTATTTACAATGAGGTGTCATGTAAAAATTACACTCTTGACAATGCATCTGCAATGATATTGTCTTTTCCTTTTATCTGTCTTATGTCTAGATTAAAACTTTACAAAGTCAAACTCCACCTCAAAAGTCTTTGATTTTTATCCTTTATTTTATGAATAAATTTAAGTGGGTTATGATCAGTATATACAATAATAGGCCGAATTTAAGTTGAAACATAAATTTCAAAATGATGTAATGCCAAAATCAGAGACAAACATTCTTTTCAATGGTGGAGTAATTTCTCCAGTGTTTATTAATTTTCTAGAAAAAAAAATTGGATGGTATATACCATCTTTACCTTCTTGTAATAAAACACCACCAGCAGCAACATCACCGGCATCTACAGCTAATTTAAACTGACAATCAAAGTTAGGCGTTGCTAAAACTGGCGCACTTTCTAGGATGTCTTTTAGTTCTTCAAATGCTTCATCACAACTTTTAGACCAAATGAACTTTACATTTTTTCTCAATAATTAAGTCAAAGGCTCACTAATTGAAGAAAAGTTTTGACAAAATTTTCTATTATATCCAGCCATTCCCAGAAAACGCCTCAATTGTTTCTTATTCACATGTTTAGGAAAACTAGAAATAGCACTAATTTTAGCATCAATAGGTTTTACCTGACCCTGACCTACAACATGTCCTAAATAATTAACATAAGCACATCAAAATTCACTCTTGGATAGGTTGACTGTTAACATAGCACTGCTCAAACGGTCCAAAAAAGTTCGGAGTATCTGAAGATGTTCTTCCCAAATGTCACTATATGTAAGAATGTCATCAATGTATGCTCCACAACCGTCAATTCCAGAAATAACGCTGTTGATGAGACGTTGAAAAGTTGCCGGCGAATTTTTCATGCCAAAAGCAATCACTTTGTATTGGAATAGTCCATCGGGTGTAACAAAAGCGGAAAGTTCTTTGGCACGCTCTGTATGAGGAACTTGATAAAATCCTTTCAACAAGTCAATTTTTGTAATGTATTTAGCATTTCCAATTTTGTCAATACAGTCATCAATGCGCGGAATCGGAAATGAGTCAGTTTTTGTAACACTGTTTAATTTTCTATAGTCCGTACACATACGATCAGTTCCGTCAGGTTTTGGTACTAAAACACAAGGCGAGCTCAAATTGCTGTTGCTAGGTTCAATAAAGTCATTTTTTACAAATACTGAACTTCATCATGCAGGTACTTTTGTTCGATCGGATTCAGTCGATATGGATGCTGTTTTATCGGTACTGAATAACCAACATCAGCTTCATGAAATATTTTATCAATTCGTGTCGGAATGTCCGGAAACAAATGTTCAAAATCATGGAGTAACTGCTTTAACTGTTCCTTTTGAATCGTTGGTAAATGTTGAAGTTTCGAATCCAAATCTTGTAGAATCTGTGAATTTTCCAGCTTCGAATCAATCTTTTCACAAAACTCATTTTCAGCATTGTCAGGGTCAACACTAACTACATTAACAGAATGTACAATATTTGTGCTATTTCTATATGTATGAGGTTTTATCTTATTGACATGACACAACCTATTATGTCTAGGTGTGTCAGGTGTTATAATAATATAATTTAAATCACTGATTTTCTTTTCAACAATATATGGACCAAAATATCTTGCTTCAAGTGGCTTTCCAGGAACAGGAAGTAATACAAGTACTAGTACTTTATCACCAGGGTCAAAATTACGTTTTACAGTATTTTTGTCATACTTAGATTTCATGGATTCTTGACTAGATTTAAGATTTTTATTGGCTAGTTCACAAGCTTTTACAAGTTTAGTGCGAAAGTCTGAAACGTAATCAAGGAGATTTAAGTGGTCTTTTTCACCAGATAAAATTTTCTCAATTAAAAGATTGAGTGGGCCCCTGACTGTTTGTCCAAAAACTAATTCAAATGGACTAAAATCTAATGACTCCTGGACTGATTCTCTTACAGCAAATAAAAGAAAAGAAATTCCTTCATCCCAATTTTTCTCAGTGTCAAAACAATAGGCCCGCATTATATTTTTTTAAGATTTGATGAAATCGCTCTAAGGCGCCTTGACTTTCAGGGTGATATGCAGATGATCGGTACTGTTTAATGCCTAATTCATACATAACCTGACATAAAGTTTGAACCTTGATCTGATTGAATTGATTTAGGTAGGCCAACAAAGTAAAAATTTTAGTTGAAGCCCTAACTATAGTTTTAGTCTTTATATTTCTAAAGGATAGCTTCAGGGAATCTTGTGGATGCACATATAATTGTTAACATGTACTGGTTAACAGATTAAGTTTTTGGTAAAGGACCTACACAATCTATTAATATTCTACTAAAAGGCTCCTCAAAGGCAGGTATAGGTTTAAGAGGTGCTTTTGGAATAATCTGGTTTGGTTTCCCTACTAATTGACATATATGACAAGACTTGCAGTAATTGGAGACATCTTTTCTAAGATTAGGCCAATAAAAATAATTTAAAAATTTTGTTGTAAGTCTTATTAATACCTAAGTGTCCTGACAAGGAAGTATCATAGGCCATGCTCAATATCTCAGATCTATACACCTTTGGTACTACAATTAGATACTTTACTGCCAATTCTGCATCAGCAGATACATCAGAAGGTCTCCATTTACGCATAAGAATACCATTTTTGGCCAAATAAGTGACAGGTTCTTGCAAAGACTCACTTTCATCAACAGTCCTGTTAAAAAGACATGAAATCTCGGGGTCTTTATGTTGCTCACTGCTAAATGTAGACACAGAAAAACCATCACCTTTAACCAATGAACTATCAGAAAACTCCAAGGGCTTGTTTGTATGGTTACCAACATCACTAAACTGACTAATAAATATATCCGACAAATGAAAACCATAGTTGCTACTTTCTGAGCTTCCAAACATTTCTTTTTCATAGCACGAGTAACCGCACAGGCAGGATACAACTCAGAAAACTCCTGTTCAACAGAATCAGTAACTCGATCAAAAGAAGGCTTGTATGTCACAATAGGATTTCTTTGAACTTTATCCCCAGCTAAATCATTACCAAGAAGAAGTTGTACACCTTCAGAGGGCAATGGTGACTTAATACCTGAAGTCACAGGTCCAGAAACAATATCCCAAGACAAATAAACATTATGGAGAGGAATAGCAATAGAATCTACCCCTTTAATAAAAACATTTTTACCAGTACTAGAAATATCATCAAACGGCAGGGTCTCCGTCAACAAAAGAGACTGTGAGGCTCCAGTGTCTCTTAGAATTCGAAATGAGGTAGAATTACAAAAATCACTCGAAAGCGACAAAAACCATTACTAATAAATGTTTCGAAAATCTCCATAATGGGACTAGATGGGGATTTGACCTCGACCTTACAAAGAGGATCAGAAATAGACTTAACCTCAGAAAAAGAAACATGCACATCTGAATCAAAACAAGGCAAACACTGTGACGACTTAACCAAACCAATGGGTTTAACTTCACTTTCCTAATTTGCTTTAACCTATGACAGTCAGATATCAAATGGCCTTCCTTCTTACAATAATTACACGAAATCGACTTAAATGGCTTCTGTGACTGTGAGGGAGGATAAGATTTGGACGAGCTATTAACTGGACGTTGCCTATTATTTGCATCATTTGTAGGTTTGAATGAAAATTTTGTTGAATTATTATTTCTGAAAAATTTCTGTCGTTTATTATAAAATTGTGTTATATGTGCAAGTGAAAAATCATCAGCTAAACCTGCAACATTTTCCAAAGTTTCAGCTTTTTGTTCATCAATAAAAGTTTTAATGTCAGTACTAATACATCTTTTAAATTCTCCAATTAAAACTAGCTGACGCAATTTCTCATGATTGCTATTTATTTTCTTTGATGAACACCAACGATCAAATAGTTGCTCTTTAGTTCTAGCAAACTCAACATAGGTTTGGTCACTCTGTTTTTCTGCATTCCTAAATTTTTGGCGGCAAGCTTCAGGGACCAGTTCATAGGCTTTAAGAATTAACTCTTTTCCAGTATCATAATCTGAAGCCTGTTCTACTGAAAACTGAGTGTATATTTCCCTGGCCTTACCAATTAACACACTCTGTAATAACATTGACCAATTGTGTTTTGGCCACTTTAAATTCTGGGCTATTTTCTCAAAATAATAAATATTTGTCAACCTCCTTTTCTTGAAAAGGAGGGGCCAACCTAATGTTTTTGGCAACATCAAAAGTCTGAGAATTCTGAGAAAGGTGTTGATTCTTTTCAGCTAATTCCAATTTTTTCATTTCTAATTGAAAATTTAGCCCTCTTTCTTTTTCTTGTTGTTCAATTTGTAATTTCAATTTTCTTTCTTCTCTTTCTAATTCTAATTTTCTAGTCCAGGTGATTGAACGTCGGAAGTTTCCAAAATAGATGTATCAACAATATCTTCTTCAACCAGATAATTTGCAATGACGGTTTGAATTTCAAATTTTCGCATTCCTGGTTTGACATTCAATTTCAAATGTTTTCCTAAAATAATCAACTCATCCTTTTTAGCTTTTTAAAATTCTCCACCTGACACGTAGACATGAATTGTTCTAGGTTAAATGACATCTTGAAAAAATTTTGTTGCTGATTTTAAAAAAAATTATTCTATTTAACAAAAATATAATTATTTCTTTTTTAAACAAATTTCGAAGATCCCGGACAATAGCCCCCAATTTCTGTTATGTGGTAGAAATGACCAATAAATTATTGTCAATTGAAGTCAGCAATGATAAAATAAAATTGGCTCAAAATTAACTTTAAATGAGACGAAAAATAATAATTTTACAAATTAAGGATACAATATATGACTTATCTGACAATAATGAAGTCCAAGTAAATATCCAAATTATTAATTCACTGAAGTCCACCAATAAATGTCAAGATGAATATTGCTTATAATCCTCACTAAATAGTTAATAATAGATTCACAATAATGATGTCGATTTCAAATACAAAAGATGTGCGTAATAATCCTGCATAAACCAATTAATCCTGTATAAACTTATTAAACTGACTGACTTAACCCTTTTCTGCTACCTTATATATATACATTCATTATTTCTAGAAAAATCAATCACAAGATATAACTGGAACATTCTAATCAACTGATAATCACATGACTAGAATGATTATGTAAGGAAATTTACTGTATTGAAACGATATATTCAATGTCCTTTGCAAAGATTGCTTATTTTGGTCCGATCTGACAAAATACAAACAATTGAGGCAAATCTAACATACAGTTGTACTTCGATGGCTCGAACTGCCGTTACTCGAGCAAAATTTTGAACAATCATAATAAATATATAAAAAATATTATCATAAAATTATATAGCTTTATACAAGTAAAAACAAATATAGAAGAAATATTTGGTTAACTGTAACAATATTTGTAACTTTAAGATCTTTCTGAATAAATTAATTGCTGTAAAAAAAAATTGAACAATTTTATCATCTGCCACATTTGAAAATAGGTCTTTCAGACAACCAGTGTGTAAAACTCTCGCAACATTGGAAAAACACCATGTTTGGTCATCAGCATATGGATTTGGCTTAAAAACATTCTATCAGGTGAGCGATACATGCAGGCTCAGTTGCTAAACTTTTAGTTTGTAGATGCATATAGAGTTTCGAATTTGAATAAGACTGCAAAAAGTTTTCTTGGGTTAACAAATATCAAAAAGCTTAAAATTTTGCTATTTTAGGACGTTTTTCCCGGAAAAATATGTTTGGTGACCTATTAATTTTTAGATGAAATATGAAGTGCATTTAATAAACTTTAAATCACAGAAAAATAAGAAAAATCTATCGTTCTGTAGCTCACCTGGCTCAAAGGGTCAGTGTGAGCTATTGCCATCACTTGGCGTCCGTCGTCCGTCTGTCGTCATTCGTCGTTAGCTTTTCACATTTTCATCTTCTCCTCTGAAACCACTGAAACAATTCAACCAAACTTTACAGGAATGATGTATGGAAGGTCCTTTACAAAGATTGCTCATTTCGTTCCGATCCGATAAAAAACATGTCCACCAGTGCTGAACTTAGGTTTAACATTGAACCCTATGGAAAAAATCCCATTTTCATCTTCTCCTCTGAAACCACGGAAGCAAATTCAACCAAACTTTACAGGAACGATGTATGGAAAGTCCTTTACAAAGATAGCTCATTTCGTTCCGATCCGATGAAACCATGGCCGCCAGCGCGCAGCTTGGTTTGAACATTGGACCCTATGGGAAAAATCACATTTTCATCTTCTCCTCTGAAATCACTGAAGCAAATTCAACCAAGCTTTACAGGAATGATGCACTTAAGATCCTTAACAAAGAAAGCTCATTTTATTGTGATCCGATAAAAAACATGGCCGCCAGCACGAAAATAGTTTAACATTGGACCCTATGGGAAAATAACATTTTCATTTTCTCCTCTGAAACCGCTGAAGCAAATTCAACCAAACTTTACAGGAATGATGTACTAAAGGTCCTTAACAAAGATTGCTCATTTAGTTTAGATCTGATAAAAAACATGGCCGCCAACATGGAACGTAGTTTAACATTGAACCCTATGGGAAAAATCACATTTTCATATTCTTCTCTGAAACCACTGAGCCAAATTCAACCAAACTGAAGAGGAACGATGAATGGAAGGTCCTTAACAAAGATTGCTCATTTTGTTTAGATCTGATAAAAAGTCATGGCCGCCAGCACGCGGAACATAGTTTAACATTGAACCCTATGGGAAAATCTTCTTTTTCATCATCTACTCTTGAGACTATTGAAGCAAATTAACTTAAGTGTATTGGAGTAATATATTGAACGATCTTAACAAAGAATACGTATTTCAATTGGATCTGACAAAAATGAATGCCAGTAGAAAACATAGCTTAACATTAGACCCTATAGGAAAAAGACTTTTGATCATTAGCATAGGCATGTCTTAGAAGTATCTTTGTCAGATGAGCGATTCAGGCTCAGTATCTGAGCCTCTAGTTTTAGTACCCCGAACCACCTTAAGTGATATTCAGCATTCGTAGGCACAGTCGTGGCGTTATGAATCACGATTAACAGTCCACGGATCCTGTGCGAACATTGAAAGTACAGTGATGTCAAAGAGTTGGCACAGTTGAACACGGATGCATTAAGGACGTCAACATACATGCTGGTACTTCAGTTCACGAAAGGGGCTCACCAGGAAAGGTCATTAAACAACTCGTGTAACTGAATTAGATGGAGCAAAACTTATAAAAAATTGTAATGCTTCCTTTTATTCATAAATCAATTTTTAAATGTACATCAGACAAGTAACAGAGTACAGTCAAGCCTTCTGCAATAATTTCCAAATGCTTGTCTTTGATTATCTTACTTTTAATACGAAAAGCCTAATTTTGAAGACCGTCTGGTCATTATCTCAACACAAAAGCACAGGAGTCTGAAATCCCAGCAATTTAGTGGTTTTGTTGATAAAATGTTCAGAAACCCAGCACTGAGCTACGCAAACAAAAAAAACCCTATATATTTTCTCTAAGTGGGGGCCATAATTGTAAATTCTATTCATTAATTCTTTATTAAAAGATAGAACAGTGTTTCATTCCAGAAAGGAAATAACAGAAATAAAAATAAAATACAAGCGAAAAACATCTAAAGACATGCAATTCAGTACCATAAGTTTCTATATGTCTCTGTGTGAAAAACCTTTCTGTTGCAAATAAAGTAAGCCGTCAGTTTCTTGCTTGCATGCGATCATAAAGGTAGAAAACAATCATATTGCGTTTTGACACTTTACATGTAACTACAGTAACTACAGTCTGATGACAAGTACGAAAATGCTATTCTTATTAATCAACAAAAGGCAAGATTCCTTATAATAATAAAGCAATTATTGACTTTTAATTTGATTTACTCATAACTATTCGGACCTGGTCAACTATTGGTTTACCTTGGTCGTAGGCCTCGGTCAACTTATTTTGACCAGATCCGTATAGTCATGTATAGACCTCATTCAAAGTCAATATCCGGAACCTGAATGGGTTTTTAGGGGGGTCCAACTGCTAAGCTACTGGATGCGTCCCTAGTTAGTGGACAGGAGAATGTCCTGTCTATGCTGGGTAGTCAGGTCATAACACGGAGAGCATGAACGCGAACCATTGTAGCCAAATGGTTTGGAGAAACGCCACTCACCATGCAGTATAAAGACGCCTTTTATATTTCTCTAAGGAGAGCAGACGCACTGGGTGTCGTATAGAAGTCTAAATTTCCTGCGCTACCTATTTCTGTCCCTTTCCAGCGGCAATTAAAACTCGTTGCCCCGGTTGTTCCTTCACCTTTACTAGTATCTCTTTCTTCTTTTACTTACACCCTAACTAATCGATCAATAAAAGTCAGTATTTGTATTTTGTTGCACGCCTTTCTATGTAATACAGTTATTTTCGTTGGTTCATGTTATCGGTTTATCGGTTTGGGTTACACCTTTTGTATGTACGGTGAAATCTGTGTAAACTGGATCTCATTGGAACTTAGGATTTTGTTCGGCTTAGCAAGTGTTGGGCTTGCACAGGTTAGAATTTATAGAAACTGAGTGACAGAAATTTATCTATAGTTTAGATAGGTTTAGAGAGGTTTTGCTGTACCAATTTCTGATCTTTTTTCCATCTGTTGATGTAAAGCATAGATTTCTATAAAATTTGTCTTTAATTGGCTTTGAAGCGCGTTAGAAAAAAATTCTTTCTTGCATTGTTATGTTTATCTTTGCACATCCCTAGAGGGCTAAACAAAACCCAGTGGATTTACTCTTTATTTCTTCCTATATATCGTCTATTGTTCCTTTGGTATTCTACTGCCGTTGTTAAATAATGATGAATTGACTAGAACATGCAGTCAGTATAAATAAAGGCGGAAAAAAGACCATGAACACAAGGAAACAATTTATTCAATATGAATAAAGGCAGAAAAAATAATGCATTCTAAATACGATCTTGAACACACAGGATATAGTCTACTTGTTAGTTGTTCATAGTTTTCCCCAGTAGTAAAGTGTTTTACATCGGATTTTCAGGTATTTTATTTTTCGAAGCATGCTCCAATACATCGAAGGCGTAATGAGTTAAGGTAAACAGAGTTACTTCCAACTAAAACAGGAGTAAATAATAAACCTGGATTCATCATACATAGCTTAATTTACCAACTCTTACAATTAAGCAAAAATGAAGAGCCGGGTCCTTGATATCACAATAATAATATGATCTAGTTAGCGATTCTCGTTGGTCCCTTTGGTTTATACTAATTATTGTTAATGTTATAATACCTAAACTGCTATAAGTAACATTGCGTTTACAAGATTTGGTTGGATTTTCATTTTTATTTCAAATGTCCATGTACGATGTAATCTAAATACCAAGTTTCGACATATTACTTTTCCCTCCATTTAGATTTAATAAATTGCATTTATGCTATATATAAAAATACACGTTTTTGCCATATTTTGTAAGAAATTATACAAACCTTAGACAAAATACTAGTAATTCATTATTCACAGCTTTGATCCAGTGTCTTTGATTCTTACACTTTATACTCTCAAACGTACTCCAAACTAAATAGAAGAAAAAAGAAACCATTGGTGTCTATAGACTTTGAATATGCATAGAATAATAATTCATAGTAGGTATTCCATTTTCATGCAAAATAAGATCAATATGAAAAGTTTGGGTTAGATTTACCATTAAAGTTGTATGATTTGTCGCCTTCTTTCTCAGATGTTCTGCACATATAGACTATAACACAAAACTGTATAAATATCACACCAATTAGAACTCCAACAATAATCCAAAAGTTTTTCTCGGAATAAAAATCTTAAAATAAAATTAATCATATTACAAAAAATATTTAATTTGACGTTCATATGTGTACTTTTCTATTGTGGCATGTGTTTTTCGGCCATTGCAGGTGTTTCCTGTAATCTTTTCTATTTTATTTTTCTATATTTGATACTCTGTTTTTGAATTTTTTTCTCTTTTCTTTTTTTGTGTAAAATATGACGTACGATAGGAATCGATGCGTCCCAAAAATATAAATGGCATGAATTTAATACTTGGCATAATCAAATACGAAAATTGTAAATATTTCATCTCAAATTTTGATAATGAGCAAGATCTGAATTTTGAAGTAACATTTATGCCAATTTTGGTTCTGGATATTTAGTGCATCTTTGTTGAATCGATATATTTTTGTATTTGGATGATGTAGTTGTAAGACAAAATATAAAATCACTTAACTGACCACGCATGTGCTTTGTAGTTTCTGCACTAAAAATTGCAAAATGAATTTCATATATTTTTGCACAAAATTGAGCAGAATTTGAAAATGACGCAAGCTTTGGCCATGAAGGCATACATGCAGTAAGGACATTTATATAGTATAATCAGTGAAGACAATTCATCTAAATGTTACATCAAACTTTAACATGCTGAAATTACAGCTTAACTCTTGAACTAAGGAATGGTCTTATTGTACCCTGTCCTTTGTGTCCCTTTATGTCCACCGCTTTATACTTGAATTCTCTGGAGTATAAATTTGTCTTTTGTATTTGATTTCATAACGCCTTAATTTCTTTTATAGTGAAAGCTTTTGTGTCTTGAATTGTTTAAGCTTTCCTATACACACCTAAGCTTTTTGTTGCTTTTTTTGGTTGTTATTAAGTTAGATTGTGATGTCTTCTACATTTGCTACCATACCGAAACAACTCATTGCACTACAAAATACAGCAGCTTTTTTCCTTTTTTACTTTTTAATTTTTTTTCATTTGTCAGATAGAGTCGTCCATTAATACCCAGGGCTACAAATTCTTCGTCAAATTGTACTGCTAGTAAATATTCAGTCAACGATACATTTTAATGCATTAGATTTAACTTCTGGTTACCCTTTATTTAAAACGAAAGAAAACGATTGTGCAAATAAAACAAAAAAAAATCTAAAAATAGATATTAATCTGTTGCACAGTTGTAAGAAACCTTTTTTGTGTAGCTTTATTTCAGCTAAAGCTGCACGGATTCAAACACTGTACCCTTAAACAGTAATCAGATATGAAAACAGAAAAAAATATCACCTACAACTAGAGGCTCAGAAACTGGGCCCTTTAGCGCTCACCTGACAAAATGCTTCTCTGCAATGCAAGGAAGGCCATTTTTTTTCGGTGGGTCTAATGTTAGCGATGTTCTCCATTGGTACACCTGTTTTTTTTTCAGATCCTATTGAAATCATTAATCTTTGCAAAAGATCTTCTATACATCATTACAATACAATTTAGGTAAATTTGCTTCAATAGTTTCAGAGCAGCTGATGAAAAGGATGATTTTCTCATAGGCTCCAATGTTAAACTATGTTCCGCACTGGCAACCGTGTTTTTGTCGGATAAGGACCTTCCATACATCATTTCTGTAATAGTTTGGTTGAATTTGCTTTTGTGGTTTCAGTAGAGAAGATGAAAATATGATTTTCCCATAGGGTCCAGTGTTCAACCTAAGTTCCGCCCTGGCGGCCATTATTTTATTGGATCTGAACGAAATGAGCAATATTTGTAAAAGAACTTTAGTACATGATTCCTGTAAAGTTTGGTTGAACTTGCTTCAGTCGTTCCAGAGGCAAAGATCGTTCCGCGCGGTCAGCCATGTTTTTTATCAGATCGGAACGAAATGAGCAACATTTGTAAAGGACCTTCCATATATCATTCCTGTAGAGTTTGGTCGAATTTGCTTTAATCATTTCAGAGGAGAAGATGAAAATGTGATTTTCCCATAGGGTCCAATGATAAACAATGTTTCGTACTTGCGGCCATTTTTTTAATCGGATTGGATTAAAATGAGTAATAATTGTAAAGGACCTTTAGTACATAGTTTCTGTAAAGTTTGGTTGAATTTGCTTCAGTTGTTTCAGAGAAGATGAAAATGTGAAAAGTTAACAGACGACCGACGACGGACGCCGAGTGATGGCAATAGCTCACACTGACCCTTTGGGTCAGGTGAGCAAAAAAAAAAACCCGATAAATGTTTTTAAGTGTATTCATGTAAACTAAAACCAGAACAAGAGACGCGTATTGTACAAACATCAAATTGGAAGCATTTCCAACTTTATTCAAGGTGAAAACCAAAGAGAATAGAATTTTTGCTCATTCGCCATTTCACTGTTTATAAAGGAGCCAAATCAGGAGAAAAAGCCTAATATTTCTTAATATTGTTGTCATATCCAAGTGAAGCCTTGAATTGATACACCCGAAACCTGAATCGGTTTTCAGGGGCGCTGGCTACAGAGGTGCCGGGCGCGTCCCCAGGTGGTGGATAGGGCAATGTCCTGTTTTTGCGGGGTAGTCAGGTCATAATACGTTAAGCCTGACCGCGAACCATTGTAGCCAATCTGTGTGGAGAAACGCCACGCTCCATGCAGTATTAAGACCCCTTCTATATTTCTCTAAAGAGAGTAGAAGCATTGGGTGTCGTATAGAAGGTTAAATTTCCTGCCCCTACCCATTTCTCCCCTTTTCCAGAGTAGCAATCAAAAGTCGTTGCCCCGGTTGTCCCTTCCTCCTTTATTTCTTTCTTCTTTTACTTACATTATTTTAATTTATTAACTTGTTCTCGTCCTGATAAAGGTCTGAAATATTGCTCATTGGACGTTAAACTCTAACTAATCAATCAATCAATCAGTTGATACAAAATTGTACATGTTACGGTCTTTTTTTCGAAAGGTAATATAGAATTCCATCTATTATTAATCTCATTTTCTGGAATGTCGTTTTGTGATAGTTTCTAAAAAAAAAAGAAAGCATGTAATATATCAAACTCACCACTTTTTATCTGATCCCTGAATGTTGCGATTGTTGTTGATGATGATGTTGATGTAAAATCGATTAGTTTTTCGTTGTCAGGAAAATTATGACAGTGTGGGAAACCCGACGGTGGGGATGGATGATAAGGAAATGATTCATTTAATATCATGGCCATTCCATCATTTGCATGAAGTTCAATATGACAATGCAGAAACCATACTCCGGGATTATCAGCAACAATACGTGTAACGACATATCCTCCACTCGGCACAATAATTGTGTCTTTGCGAACAGGCTTGTGTAATTCTAAACCAGGAATATTGCCATTTACCCAAGATGAATCGCTCCATGTTGCATTATTACAAAAACTATTCTTTATATCTGTGCCTCCTCTGCAATCAATGTCTGGATTTCCTCCAGTCCTCAATCCAGTTTTGTTGTCATGTAGCCCATATCCCATTTTCAGCACATAAAAAGTGTGTCCATGCATATGGATCGGATGCGCCCATCCCGTTCCTTGTCCCATATTAAGAAAAATCATTTGGACAGTGTCATCTTGATCAAGTGCGAGTGAATGGGTACATGCGCACAATTTTTGTTCCCCACAATCTTGCAGTTCACATGGAAAGTCAATATCATCGGGATCCGTAAGGATATTTTCTGCTGGAAAAACAAATTGTTTACCGTTAATGGTACTTGGAAAGGCTGTTATTCCAGGAAATGCAAAATTCATAAAATATTCTTTAAATTTTCCTGGTTTTACTGGTGGTGCTGGATCGCTGTCTGATTTGTGTTTTAACCCATCAACCGATAAACAGTCTGTATAATGGCTCTCTGGGTAATAAGGAAAGAAACAATTTACAATCAAGCACCGGTTGTCCTGTGTACATTCCCGAGGCATGGATTCAGGTTCCACATTAGGTGCTCCCTCGTAGTGAAGTATGGCTTCAGCAGTTGTATTTCGGTTGGATTCAAGGGTTTGGCCTCTTATCCAATAATTATTAATGGGTTGATCCGTGAAGATGGTAAAATCATACCGTTCTCCAACATTAATAATGAAAGAATCGGCTGTTTGTGGTTCAATGTCGAATCCATCAGTAGCAACGATAGTTAATTTATGATTATCTACCGAAACAATCCATGGATACAAAGTTCCCGTTCCAATCACACGAAATCTATAATATCGATTTTGTTGTACATTGAAAGTTGCTAAAGGTGCTTCATTATGTGTGTTGCCATCCCAATATCTCCCACGACCATTGATTAAACCTGATTGGGCTTTGGCATTGCTGAAAAATTGCCCATCAAGTGACTGTGAGCTTTGAAATTTTTTGCGGTTTTCGTAAGCCCCCAAAACCATTTTTGCATCCTCCATATCGGCATCCCAGTCATGATTCCATTCTTGTATTGTCATAATATGTTCTTCCATTTCCAGAGCTTTTCGTTCTCGTATAATGAATGCACCAAAAAGTCCATTTGATCTCTGAGCACCAACGTGTGAGTGGTACCAATATGTACCTTTGTGACTAGCTATGAAGTCATAGACGAAAGTTTGGCCTGTCGAAATGGGGCATTGAGTAAGAAATGGAACACCATCCATAAATGGAGTTCCCACCTGTGGTAACCCATGCCAATGTATCGTTACTTCTTCGGCCTTTAGTTTATTTGTCACACGTATAATGACACGCTGTCCTTCATAAACAATTATGGGAGGTCCCGGCATTGAGTCATTCGCCACAGACAATAATCTTGTTGTTTCCCAACCGTCCGCTGTAATGATATTGTCTATATTGTAAGGATCACTGGAATTGACATCTGTTACATCATATCGGTATAGTTTTCCTCCTTTTGGGTATACAGCTATTTTAGATGGATGCATCATCGTTAGGCGTGCAGAAATATCTAAGGATGTGTAACAAGTTTCTGCTGATATTTCACATTCATACGCAATGGTATGACAAAACTTGGCAACCAAAAAAATGGTGTATATCATTGATTCTCGTATCATGACTAAACCTGTACAGTAGTGTTTCTGAAATGACACAATAATAATGATGTTAACAGAAACATATACTTAAAATTGCAAGTTATTATAGCTCATTTTTTTTGCTGTTGGGGTCACCTGTGTGATTTTCCTAGACATTTTACCGAGTATGGCATATAACTTTTCTATATAAATTGAGAAAATATTGAATTAGGAAAAACATACTTGTTTCGTTACTATACCTTGCTTATAGAAAGCAACGTGTATGCATGGATTTAATTCAACATAAAAATAAAAAATTCTTATTGTAACAAATAACAAAATACCGAAGTTACTGTGAATTTCAACTCTGTATATGTCTCCTCAGTGCAGATAAAATCGAAACGTTTGGAAGACCATAAACTCAAAGATGTTAAAAACTTATATTGTCACAAAATTGTTACTGATGGCATCCGTCCTTTTACATGATCAAGGTAATATGCACATTTTATTAGCATTAAAAATGCTCTCAAGTGCCTGTATTCTTCTTCACCTGGACCATAGCTGACGTAGAGAATAGCTTCAGAGATTATCTCTGAAGATTTTAATCCAATATAGGCCCAATATTTAACTATGTTTACTATGTTTACAGCTGGTTGTATGGTGACTTACCAGATATCATCTAAAAACTGGTACCATTGTGACTATTTAGTTGTAACTGGACTAGTAGTATCGAGAAGATTTTAGGAGTTTTCCATAGGACCCAGCGCTATACTTTGTTCCCAATTGAGTCGGCTACGGCTGCATTGAGAGTAACACTCCAATTTGTAATTCTACAGCCACAAAGTGGCTGTATAATTTATAAAGCCATCAGAGAGATGTCACGTGATTAAAGTTAGCGAAAAGCCTATTATTAATGTCGCCGGGATGACTAAATGAATATGATAATGAATGAAAGGAGTTGATGATTTAATGTAAAAATATGAATACACAAAACTATTCAACACATACACACACATAGTTCTCAAAATAAAAATTTACTGTGACATTAACGTCCATTTAATGGAACTGCATACTTCCGCAAATGTAATGCTTAAGTTTCTTTCAAATTCCGGTATTTGTGAGCCGAATAGTAACGGTGTGGCTATGAAAAATTGATAATTACATACAATTCACGTGCCTATCTCTATTAAGAAATTCAGAGCGCCTTTCGCGTAGTTAGTTTTCTCCGCAGCAGTATTCTTTTACCTATATTAGATATTTATCGCGTATATGGATTAGACAAACATGCGATAATCCCCCTTTCGAGTTTGCATTTATATGATCAGTTGTTATCTAATTTTCCGATCATATAAATTAGACATTTTTATGCACTAGTCTTTGGAGACGACCATTGACCATTTCATTCTGAATGGGGAGCAAAGTTTTGTCATGCCAAATTATTTAATCCTAAAATTTGCATATCAGAAGAGTTATTTTCAGACACTTTTTTTAAAAGGGCAAGATTATGTATATTGGTGGTACTATACTGTAGATACAAAATGGAAGCCAGGATATTTATTTATTTTGAGGGAGGTGCTGTTTTCACTATTACTCGGGCCAGAATATTTATTTACAAAAAAGGTAAGCCCCCTCCCAAATGGTTGCCCCTGGCACATGTATTAGACATAACTGTATCTGTATCTGTACACCTTATACGATTCTTTCGAATATTTTCACGTAATTTCGCGATTACGTATGTTTTGTATTCACTTTTAATAAATTGTAATTTCTGTTCGCGAGGAATCAGTTCTCTAAGCATATAACAACGGCATTAGAATACCGAAGGAACAAGGGAATTGATGAGCACAAAAATCGAAGTCCAAATACATGGCAAAAACGGCAACAGAGAAAGACAAAGACAAAACAAGGGCGCGAGACAGTCACAATGCACGGAAATAAATAGACGATATTAAGAACTAAGGCACTCTTAGTGTGAACTCCCATATAAACTTTTTAATTTCGATGCAGCAGTTCTTTGGATGACTACGAGTTTTTTGGATGTGTTATTTTCAGGGCTTTCGAATTTCAACTCCATCGGAACTTTGATTGTCTTAAGTTTTCGGAGAAAGTCGATTTTAAAGTTATCTCGAAAAATGCTTTATCTTTGTCTACCAGTGATTATCATTACACTTGTTTCAACATATTGTCATAAAGCTTAAGGGCAATGATGTACCGTATTACAATTTTCATAACAAATGTGGCAAATATCAGTCAGATAAAGATATTTGTTTGGAAAAATCGGAGTTTTTAGTAGTAGAAACAAGAACTTATCTAGATTAAACTTTAGGCATTCAAGTATTTTTTATACACTATAGTTATTTTATATTGACAGTAATTCTAAAGGGAGATGTATTTTGATTGCAATGGGATAGCTAGTTACGAGGATCAGAACAAAAATCATACCAAACAATTAAAAACTATATTTTTTGTATAAAGAGGTATGACCATATGGCCGTGAATTTTGCTCCTTTGTAATGTCATTTACAAATTAAGTAAGGCGGTTTCGAGAACGTGTACTTTCGAGGAATAGAATACGGGACTTTCGAGATAGGAACTCTCGTGTAAATGAAGGCGGAAACGATCGCCTCGGATACCAGTTAGAATAAGCTTATTGAAATAAATATATACCACATAAAAAACAAACTATTTGTGAAATTGACATGCATTTTTATTTTTCCTATATGATAATTCTTTAACTAAATTTAAATTGACGAAAAAAAAAATAGCCTGAAGCGCCAAAAATCGATTAAACATAAATCACCCTTAGCTCAAATGTGTTCATTAATTAGTAATTCCCTCTCAATGTATTGATGTATTGATCTTTTACATATAAAAATGGATCTGTTATCGGAGTGAACACGATTCAAAAGTCCCATATTAAAACATGCCAGACTTTTGAATTCACATGTATTAGCAGTCGAACATAATTGTAAATAGTCTTTTGTATCCATTTAAGCCACTTTAAGTGTGTATGAAGATTATTTTTTTCTCCGCCACCTTTTTTACTCGATTGTATAAACATCTGTACTTCGCAATAGAATTTAGTGTAGTTTGGTTCTTGAGGTGCTATACAATATATTTATGATATTTATGATTACGCACTCATTTACAAGTGAGTAATCAATCTCAGTGAGTCTTAGCTACGAAACTATCAACATGTTTGCGCCATGACTGACGAGCTTGACTCAAGCGAACAGCCCTTGCTGACGGGTGATATATTCACTGTCTTACACCTGTTGGAACACCAGAAAGCTGACTGCACACTCACCACAAAGCATGGTACCTACAGACTTGTTGTACAGTGGAAACCTGACAAAGCTGAGGAGAAACGTAAACCAGCAGAGCAGAAACAGAGACGAAAGACATCCAAGGCACGAGCGGAGCGGAACAACCGCCGTTTAAGAGCCTTTCTAGCTAAGAAAGCTGAGAACATGGAGAATGGTGAAACCACTTCAGCAAACATTAATTCTGTAATAGACACTGAGACAGAATCGTTATCATCTCAGACGAGAGGACGGAAACACAGACGACTCTGATACCGAGATGGATGATGAACCAGTGTCAACACCCACAGCAGTTTATGATGCACCGGAACCACCGGCAGAATCAACTGCGAGCAGCCAGGAAATAGCTTCGACCCCGGCCAAAACAACGCCTGAAGGTGCCGCTAGTTCAAAGCCTGTTGAGATCAGCTCCAGTGAAACTAAGCAGGAAAACCGACCGAAACAAGTTGAAGCTAAAGGACTGTTCCAACCTCCAGATTGCAGCAAAATCTACAAAGTGTCGTATGATAAGCCACAAGAGACTTTAATCTTCGAAGTACAAGGAGAAGAAATCTACATCTTAGTGCATAAAAAGACTTTAAAACCATACAAAGAGGTCCACAGGAAAAACAACATAGAGTTCTACGATTCGATCAAACGTAGCCACGATCATTGGATGGACGTAAGAGACAAGAGGAACTTCCTCTATTCAACTGAATTAGACAACACCATAGAGACAATTGTAAAGAACTTTAATCTAGAAATTAGAAAGTTGTACTAATAATAAAGGGCGAGATAAGCCCCAGTCCCAAAGCCTTTTTCGTTAAGTTTTGTTAATTGTACTTTCCCCCTTTTGCCCGAAATGCCAAAGAAAAAAGAGAGAAAAAAATACAATATATTTAAAACCAGAGGCTCCCAGGAGCCTGTATCGCTTACCTGGCTTTCAGTTGCCTTAATCAAGGAAACATTGTAAGTTATACAGTTGATCTTCAGTTTCTCAAACTTTTGTAGCTCGAACACCCCCAATATCTTGAACTGTTTTTAAAGTCTGATCATGTTTTACTTTATTTCTTTGTTGGGCTTTTTTGACAAAAACGTTCTTGCTAAGGACCACTTTCGACACCAGTTTTGAAGTCGAGTCGTCATTTTGTAAATGGCAGTCAACAAACAATTTTCAACATCGGTTTTGAAGTCGCAACATCAATATCTATTTGGAAACCAAATTTCATTGAAATCGGACAATGTTGAATTTTCCTGCCTTTTTATGCGGCCATTTTAAAAATGGCGGTCAACGAACAATTTTTAACATCAGTTTTGAAGTTGCGACATCAATATCTATTTGGAAACCAAATGTCATTGAAATCGGACAATGTTGAATTCTCGCCTTTTTTGGTGGCCATTTTGAAAATGGCTGTCAACGAACAATTTTGAACACAAGTTTTGAAGTCGCAACATCAATATCTATTTGGAAACCAAATTTCATTGAAATCGGACAATGTTGAATTTTCCCACCTTTTTTGACGGCCATTTTGAAAATGGCGGTCAATGAACAATTTTTAACATCAGTTTTGAAGTTGCGACATATAGACCTATTTGGAAACCAAATGTCATTGAAATCGGACAATGTTGAATTTTTCCGCTTTTTTTGGGGCAGCCATTTTGAAAATGGCGGTCAAAGAACAATTTTCAACATCAGTTTTGAAGTCGCCACAGCATGGCAAACATTTCATCAGTTTACACTTGACCTTCATCTTCTATAGTTTAAGGAATAAAAGATGAAAAATACGAAAATTAAAAAAATTCGGTGAAAAAGGGCAATAACTCCTACAAGGGTTTATGGATTTTCTTCAAATTTTCGAGGTGGGTAGACCTTGATATGCTGAACATTTTTGCAATTTACACTTGACCTCTATCTGTTACACTTTTTTAAATAAAAAATAAAAAATGCAAAAATTTTGAAAATTTAACGGAAAAAGGGCTATAACTCCGAGATGGGTTTTCAGATTTTTTTTCAAAATTGCAGGGCAGGTAGATTTTGCCATGCTGATCATTTTTACTCCTGTCAGATTTTTCATATCTGTAACGGTTTTCGAGTTATTGACCAAATACCCCCATGTTCTATTTTTAGCAACGGCGGCAATGTTGTTTGACCTACCGCCTAATCGAACACAATTTTGAGAAGCCATACTCTGGTGATAATACAGGCCAAGTTTGGTTACATTTGGCCAAGTGCTTTCAGAGAAGATTTTTGAAATTGTTGACAGACGGACGACAGACGACGGACGCATAGTGATGGCAAAAGCTCACATGGCCTTTTAGGCCAGGTGAGCTAAAAATACAAAAAATTACCAAATGATGAATAAAGGGATATGGAGTAAATGCACATGAGACAAAATCTCTGCAAATACATGGTAAAAAAGCAATGGAACAACGCTTTTATTGTTGTTCTTCATCTTGAAGTCACCATTAGGCCTTCAACAATGTTCTTTGCTCATATCTCACAGTAACTTTAAGACGGCCCCTAGCACCGGTTTGAGCGGAATTCATTGCTAGATGTCGAGCAACGCTACATCCATGTTTTTTACGTCATGAATGCGAACAAACATAAGATTAAGTGGCAAAGTGTTCTTACAATCGCTGTTTTGGTTGCACGACAAAAAGACCAACAAAAGGCAATCACAACATATAAACAATCACAGGGCAAGTAAGAAAACATCAATTTCAAATATTTTATTGATATGAAAATCAATAGGATCAGATAACAGGCAATGCCTATGTAAATCTCCTTATAACAAGATAGAACAGTAACAAGTGTACAAACCATATAATACTGCAACAGCACAAAATTATCCGTAATAACAAAATCTTTTTAATGTAAATCTAATTAAAATCTGAAAATTTTGTAGAAAAGGCTGATTTAATTACTTATGGTCTGAGTAGAAATATCACAAATAACAAAAATATTCAATAATTTTAGATATAAATGAAAACAAAATATATTTTTGACATTTTGCATGTTTACATGTCTATCCGTGTATATGTATATTTGGAACAATTCACATAAACTTTTATTTTGTCTATTGACAGCTTATGATGCCTAAAGAAGTCGCATTAACATCTTTTCTATTTGTAAGGTTATTCATTATAATGGTTCCGTAGCGATAGTCCGAAGGTCCATTAGTCCGAAGGTCCAATGGTCCGAAGACCCATTAGTCCGAAGGTCCATTGGTCCGAAGGCCCATTAGTCCGAAGGCCCATTGGTCCGAAGGTCCGATAGTCCGAAAGGGAAAAATTGTCAAAGATAAAAGATAAAACTATCAAACCTTTTCAAATTTCTTCCTTTATTTATAATAAACTGTGCATATTTTTGCAAATTGCTATCAGAAAGCGGCACTCACATTTTATAACGACTAACCACTGAGTTTGGGTTTAACATTCTTCAGCTAAATCTGGAGTTGCGGATAATCAAGAGGAATATCGAATGATAAGGATGTTCCAATCATGTACACCCAGGCCGCATTTGAATGGCCTGTGAATTGTGATGGACGTGCAGTACAGCAAACGAGTGATTCGGAACACCTGTACTGCACAGTTCCGTCTGTACCGTCTGGAAAGGTGGTGTGAGTGGAACAGTCACGTGACCAAGATGGAAGCCAAATGTTTTGATTTGAACATTTTGCAAGTTTTTGACAAATAAAAATTACTTTCTTGATTGTTATAAGTATGAAATTGATTTATAACATATATTTATTGACGTCAACAACTCTCTGATTGCGAGCGAAGGGTTTCAGTGCTATTAAAATAAAGAAATAAAAAAGGGTGTATTGCACAGTTAGAACAGGAATAAAGTGTCGTGGAACAGGTCCTTAAAAGAAAGACACCAGTTTAGCATTTTCTTATTCTTTTCATATCAAAATTTTCATTATTGGCACAGTAAAACACAAAGTATTTTATAAAATAACGTAAATGTGACAATATATTTTTAATCTTCTGTTTAATTTCAAGTTTTATTTCAGAAATATTTCCCGCCTTTTGTCTTTCATCATAGAGAGCGTGACTTCCTGTTCTGTGACATTCGATTCGTCTGTGCAGAACACTCTGTACTGCACATGTTCTGCACAGCCAATCGAGCGCGACCCCAGAGATACCGAAGCGAGACATTTTTGAATCATTACTTCCGATGATCATGAAAAATAAAATCTGAAGATGATCTACATCATGCATCAATTTTGCTAGGTGATGTACCGCCTTACTGGTCCTATCGCAAAGTGTTGCACGTCATGAAAATGTGCAGCCGCATAGGACTAGCACACTTCCACAACCTTCATATATTAACAAGTTTGTTTTTATTGCCATCGATGAGTATCTGCGTTTTATTATATATTTATATATTTATTCATATAAAGTTAATTCTGGGAAAAAAATAATTGCGTAATAACTGGAATCTTGTGGGCACAAATGTTTGCTAATTTAAATATTACAAAAACAAATAAATTAGATCAAACCAATCACATTACAATCATGTAACATTGAAATATTACGGAAGCCCATTTTTTTAATTCGTTATAACGAATTCTAGAATTTGAGATTAAGAATTTGAAATAACGAATTTAATTCGTTAAAACAAATGGCTAAATTCGTTATAACAATTTTAGAACTTGTTATGACAAATTAAATTCCTTCCCCAACTACGAGAAACCTTGTAGCTTGCATTCGTTGAAAAACAATAATTCCGACTGCACGAAACTTAGTTACGTGCTTCAAAACTTCAATTTCGATTGGCATTGTATGTTTTTCGACCCTGAAATTTCACCGAGATGTTTCCTTGGTTTAGCAATTCACGACAGGAGTTGAAATATAGTGTCAAAACCTTAAGATTAAGTTTCTTTTAGAATTTCACTGTGTAAGCCAGTTAAATTTCCCAGCTTCCTCCCACCGAGAGCTTGGGCCTAGTAAGAAGAATGAATCGATTGGAAGGAACGTTTATCCAACATCTAAATCAATGTTAGAACACACTCTTTTAACTGACACTCAATCCTCGGCTTCACATTGAACTTAAGATATTCAATTAATCAATATTGTCCGAAATATTAACAAATTAGGTTTTCTCAATGAATCAGTATTAGGTTAAATGACATCAAATCCCACAAATCACATTATGGATGACTCGTGACTAAAAAACAGCCTCTAGGTTTTTTTCAGGACAAGAACTTCAAATCTTGCTCCTTTGCAACGACTGAGACTTTGAGCGATATAACGATCGAAAATTAAAATCCCAAATTTCAAACGAATCTCGATCTCGAAAATTAGGGGTTTTGGCTAGAAATTTAGTATTTCGAAAGAAAAATCTAGTATTTCGTAGAGATGCATTGTATCCGGGCCGAGATGATCGGTATTTGAGCTAAAAACATATCATTGCGACAGAGAGAAAATCCATATCTCGACGAGATATCAGTTCTCTCAAATTTTTTGTGACTCTTGATTGCCATAAACTACAACTTTGTAAATTCGTTATAACAGATTTTACAATTTGATATCACAGTTTTCAAAATTTGTTATAACGAATTGAATTCGTTAAAACAATTTCAACAATTTGTTATAACGAATTCAAAATTTGTTATAACGAATTAAATTCATTATAACAAATAACAGAATTCGTTATAATTATAACGAATTCAAAAATATTTTGATAGGTCCTATATGGGATTCCATAAAATATAGAAAGTACGTTCTGAAACAAATGATTTCCCTACTCATAGCATCATGATTTTTCTTGCTCTCATCCGCGTCATACTATTTTAACATCAGTTTTAGATGTGTGTTGGCCAGGGGATGGCGCAATTTCCATGCAAATGCTGGAAAGCCGATTTTATTTGGAACTTGCAATATCTATAATTTCGTTGAAAACTAAGGAATAATTTTCTCACAGTGCATATAGTGATGTGGATGTGTAGGGTAGGACTGGAATTTTTACCAAAGTGTCACCATTTGCCGTCTCGATATTCAATTTCATATAATATGACTGGAAAATAGTCATCACATCTTTTTTTCTACCTTCATTTTTACTAAAGTACATGGATTATTCTTAGTTGTGTTTCAAACTTTGTATTATACCATGAACACCTTGTTCAATATCAGCGCAGACTTTTGCGTTCGATTTGGGTTGTTTGAGTACACCAGGCATAAGCATATTAGCCCATTTGTCTCAATTCACACGAAGTTTAACATAATCCATAAATGAAAAAAATAAAGATTCCTAAACATATGGCACACAAGTACGTTTCTGTTTTTACATTAACACCTTTTGTTGATGCTTTGTCCCCTTTTCATTATATTATATGTATACAGTTGCTTTTGTTGCATTGCGGTTATTATAATTGTTGGTGCTTTCGATATCATGTTGAGTGTTTTCGGTATTGTATTGGGTTCATATTAAACAAAATATATTATTTCTTTTTGAAGTAAATGTTGTCTATCTTGGCTAATGAGCGATGTTTATGTCATATTAATTTTAGAATGACATCATTTTTATTTATCAAAGTTTGCCACGTAGATTCAGAGAAAAATAATTCGAAACATTAGATACGATATCACAAGCAATTGGCCTGGGTTGTAGTAGGTATATTTACATTGATAGAAAATCAAATGGACTAAAAGAACATTTTTACAACTCAAGCGGTAAAGAGTCTGGCTCGCAATCGAGAGGTACTTGGTTGGATCCCAGGAGAAATATCGTACAAAGCAGCAAAATTTAAGGCAACTCCTGGTCAGATTTTTTACAGAGACTAGGTCTTCAACACAAAGTGAAATGATTAGACATGCATCAAAACGTCCCTGTTCGTAAGGATTCTGAAATATGTGTCTCAGGATATTACTGCACCAAGAAGCTCTTACAAGACAAGGGAGTATGCTCGTATCCTTACCGTTATAACCATGGTCCTTAAAAGCTAACTTGTGGTAATTTGTTGAAATAAAGATACGAAATGTCTTCAGGTGATAATAAGGGGATATCGATTAATGATAAATACACATCAACATTCGTCTTTTCCTTCCTTCGCCCGAATTTACTATATACAATTTTGTACTACGGAACTGTCCAACTAATAGACCATCGGACTAACGAACCTTCGGACCAATGGACCTTCGGACTAATGGACCTTCGGACCAATGGACCTTCGGACTAATGGACCTTCGGACCAATGGACCTTCGGACTAATGAACCTTCGGACCAATGAACCTTCGGACTATCGAGCGGTCCCCCATTATAATAAGGATGTATACTGTTAAATTGAATACTAAAGAAGTATTTGTGCTGTCAAAAACAACAGAAGCAATATGAGAAGTACCAACAATATCTCAGAAAATTCACACACAAACATATTATAGTACAAAATATACATCTGGATAACCCTGAGCATAACCCTCAGCTGGATAACCCTGAGCATCGCCCAAGTTGGCACTCCATGGCGGGTGGGGAGCAAGGGAGTGACCTTGATATAATTTTTGTCAAGAATACCGCTTAAGTGCACGCTAGGGGCCTTCTTGATCTCGCTTGAGGGGGTGAATATTGTTCACCTCTAGTTGAAGACCCTCAGGCGACATCAAGATGTAGACAGGAATAAAAGCCTTGTCCTTGATAAACTGGAGTTTTCTATGTATCGTGTGCGTTTTTGTCACATGTACATTCACTCCATATCCTTTCATTTTTCCTATATAAGTGTTATATGTATAAAAATAAACATTATGCACTACATTATGTAAATCTCTTAGTAATATAAATAAAGTTTTGAACTGCCAATGTAATTTCTGACTTATTCTCCTGAGGCAGATCAACCGAACCAAATAGAAGTAAATTAAGAAATCTTGGCATAATAAAGCATGAGATGTAGACACAATAAACAGGTGGTCAGAATAACATTTTGAAATTACAAGAAATACCGTATATCGGGTTATTTTCGCGTGTGTTTAATTTTCGCTATATGTTCGCGGTCGACAATCTAGCGCGAAAATTAACCTCAGCGTAAATTTCATTGCCCATTTAAATGCATATAAGAAAACTCTAAAACGCGAACTATAAACACAGCGAATTGATCCCCGCCTTGTTTTACACACAAATCGCGAACAAAAGCAGACGCTTTTTTTCCAATTTCTAGCAATTTTAGTGAAAATCAGTAAAAAAAAATAAATTAAAACCCTCCCACAAGCCCCAGATTTTTTGTTACAGGTGGATGAGAATCTACAAATTAACTTGATAGGGCCAACTGAAATGTATAGAGAGCATACATCTCTCGCACGGGGAATCATTTACGGACTCCACACTGCTGGAGAGACAAACTCCGGGCTTAAATGATGAATGAAGGAATATGGAGTTAATGCACATGAGACAAAGTATCTACAAATTCATGGTAAAACAAGCAATAGAACAACGCTTTTATTGTCGTTCTTCATCTTGAAGTCACCATGAGGCCTTCAAGACGGTCCCTAGCACCGGTTTTAGCGGAATTCATTACTAGAGGTCGAGGTCTGTCAAAATGTTATGCAAGTGGAAAGAACGGTTGTTAATTTTTTATCCAATCGGTAAATTGGTATGCTGAAGGATACAAATACATCATATATATATATATATATATATATATATAATACATTCTTAAATACACTTAATAAGATTCATAGAAGATGCGAACATTTGATATCAAAATATAATGTCACTCGCAAACAGCTTATCACTAAGGCCATTTCAAATCCTCGATTTTACGGAAATGTTGAATAGATATATCATGATAAGGAGGGGTATTTGCCAAAAATACAAGTCGCGGGACGGTAAAATTTCCCGAGCCTGAGAGGCGAGGGAAATTTAGAACCAAGACTTGTATTTTTGGCAAATACCCCGACGTTCATGATATATCTGTTTAATTACACCGAATGTCTCATTCAACAAAGCACACAGATGACTCTAGGACAAATACCACGGTGAGGCGGTATTTGCCAAAAAATACCACGGCTATTAACCAATCAGAATGCTGCTTATTTACATAAGGTGTAATTATGTTAAAAATACCAGAAACTGATTAAAAAGGCCGGATTTGGACGTAACTTACATTCTTTACTATATACCGGACTCGTGGCATTGAAGGCGGAAACGATCACTTCAAATATCAGTAAGACGGAGTGACTGGATTCTTGACACATTGAAATAAATATATACCACATTAAAAACAAAATATTTATGAAATTGAAGTGTTACAACAGATTCAATATAAATCCCCTTAGCTCAAAAGTGTTCATTGATTAGTGATTCCCTCTCAATGTATGGATTAATTGATTTTTTTAGTACAGCATCAGAACTGGCATCCGTGTTGAACACGACTCAGAAGTCCCGTATAGGGGATATCGACAAGATATTCTGCATGTGTCCGTTAAACTGGCTTTGGGATCCAATGACTTGAGGTTTTTACACGCATACTGGCCTCCCACTGACACTGCCGATATCTACTGAAATACATAATGATTCTTTACCTAACCCCTCTGGGAGTTTTGAGTTTGATTTTTCTTCCGTTGTGCGACAATGTTTTAACAGCAGACTAGGCTCCTTGAGCTAGCCTGCAGTTTAGTGGCGAGCACTCCTTGACGCATCTTTCAGAATTACGTTTTGTCCCTTTTCCTTTCAAGACTGTGGTCATGGAGTAATTAGTCTATCTGTTTTGGGGTTTTATTCGAATGTTTATTATACTATAGGAAAACGGGACAGAGAATGGGGAAGTTTGGGTACCCATAAATTGGTTAAACCCTACCGATAGCTTTTGCTAGTACCTGAACCAAGTCCGGCTGTCCCGAGTTCCTATCATTGTTTACGTTTGTTTTTTTTTTTTTTTTATTTGTGTGTTTTTTTTCTTATGCAGTTCGTTGGTACATTGTGGCATGCTACTGTGTTTTTCGGCCTTTTTATCCTTTTTATATTCTATCAAAAGAGACAAAAATATTACAAAATCTCTATACGCATAAGCACATTTCATTAATTACGATTTCCATACCTGCGGAACCGTAGCTCTATAGGTCCTTTTATTTTTTTCTGATTTGGCGGACCATAGAGCTACGGATTTTCCCCTATATAAAACTTGCGATTTTGCGACACGAATTTTGTCGCACGTTTTTTGACAACCGGAGGCAGTCTCATTTATGTATTTCGTTTCTTTAAATGTTTATCCACAACCTTCCATATTTATTTACCAATAAATATTCATTTCCTGCTCATTATCATAACAAACATCATCGTTGGGGTCAAACCGCCTTCGGCCATCTTGCTGACATCAATCTCATTGGGAACGAGACTTTTCGGGAGGCGGGACTAAATGCAAATCGTATCCGGAACGGATATCCTTAAGTAAATATTTTGTCGATCTCTGATTTGAATAGCAGCATTTATCACTTTTGCAAAGCTTTTTGAATGCAAATAATTAATTCATCTGCATTTCAGAAATATTCTTAATGAATTTTGAAATATCCGTTCCGGACATGATCTGGCTTTTATTGCCGCCTCTCGAAATGTCACGTGACTGCGATGTTCAAAATGGCAACTGAAGTAGGCGGGATTACGTTTATATTTGGACAATTTCCTTTATAAATAGAAAATAATGACTCACCTTGCATAATTAAATGTTGTAAGTATTAGAAAAATATGGAAGGAAACGAAATAAACACACTTCGATAGGCATACTTGGCGTCCGGTTGTCAAATAACTCCCAAAAACGTGCGACAAAATTCGTGTCGCAAGAGTCGCAAGTTTTATATAGGGGTAAATCCGTAGCTCTATGGTCCGCAACTATCAAAAAATTAGCACAAGGACCATAAGAGCTACGGTCCCGCAGCTACGATTTCCATTGTTTAGTTCAGCAGTATTAAGGTGTCTGCAGGGTATTATTTTCCTATTACAGAATTTTGTGAAATTTTCCGTGTAGAAACATAATTGTATTATTGTTCAATATATAAAGTAAAATTTTGGGGTCACCGTGCATTTAAGCTCAAAAACTGAAATTAAAAATTTAAGGATTTTACATAGAATTGAAAGGGAAAATAACTATAAGAGGGGATAGCAGGGCTGCCAAGTTTTGGGAAGCAAAATGCGTGAGATTTCTAAAAATTTATAAAGATCAAAGGGAAAATAAAAAAGATCAAAGGAATTTGCTGAAATTTAAGATGAAAATGCGTGACTCTCACGCCTAATGCGTGAGACTTGGCAGTACTGGGATAGCTTAAAAAAATTATTATACATTTTATTCATACAGCTTTGCATGTGTTTTGAAATCATAATATAGTTAACATATAAAAAATAATAATTCGGGATCACCGTTGAAATAANTATAAAGTAAAATTTTGGGGTCACCGTGCATTTAAGCTCAAAAACTGAAATTAAAAATTTAAGGATTTTACATAGAATTGAAAGGGAAAATAACTATAAGAGGGGATAGCTTAAAAAAATTATTATACATTTTATTCATACAGCTTTGCATGTGTTTTGAAATCATAATATAGTTAACATATAAAAAATAATAATTCGGGATCACCGTTGAAATAAGAGAGATAAATTGGGAAATGTTAATTTCTCTTTGATATCTTTGTTAAATTCTTTTATCAAATTATCTCCCTTGCATAGTTTCTGTGTTCTGTAAATTCAGCAACAATGTTTTAGTTCACCTTATTATAATAAAAATATTGTATAAATGATACGGAATAAAAATTTTAAATAACTTGGAACTTTCTTTATATTTTAAATAACAATTTTGTTAAATTTCTAAATCAATGAAACCTAAATGAACAAGTACTAGACAAAAATGGCGGAATAATACTACTGAAACACCTTAAATTAGGCTTCATAAATGTATGTGTGTTGAAGTTGATGGGGGCTGGATCATGGTTTTGATATCATATATTTTGGGGAGTCAGCATGAGGAAACGTGATGTAGGAAATACGGACAAGTTATTTTCACAAAATTTGATCCGACCCCTCAGGTGAATGACTTTCCTCAAAATCTTCACATTTATTTTTTTTAAGCGGGAGGGCGTTCAGATCCCCAAACTCCCTCCTTGATCCCTCTATGTATCAGCATTTCTTTTATTTATGAAAAACTGTTGGGTCAACTTGACCTTTATTTTCTTTAAAATCCCTGTGTGTTTTCACCCTTTGAAAAAAAAAGTTCATCTACATTTTCGCATGATAGGTAGATGAATATCTTCGTAGCATTAAATATGATAATGCAAGTGTAGTTTAAAATTGTGAAGTATTGAAAGCAAAGCTACGGGAATAACTAGTTTTTCATGATTGAAACGTACCATACTAGATTTAATCATTAATATAAACAAAATTGATCGTTATATACTTGTTCCTTAGATATATTACATCTACTTATCAGACACTTAAGAAAAATGTGTATATATTTTATAACTTGTTATGACTTTTTTAGCAAACTAAAACATATGTCTCCTCTTCATATAACATTTTTTCAAAAGATTATCCTGGAATTGTGCAAAAGTAAAGGGAGAAAAACTTTTCCTTTACTACATATATAATTTTATATGGGTCATAAGTGCTCCAGGCAGGCCAACTAAAAATTTCACTTAATTGACCTCAAGGTCAAAGGTGAAGGTCTCATGAAGGTCACTTTTATATGCAGAACATCTAATAATATTACACCCACATACCAAATATCGTTTGTCTGGGTCATAAGATACAAAAGTTCTGCTCCAGGCAAGCCAACAGCTAAAAATTTCAGTAATTTAATCTCAAGGTCTGAGGTCAAGGTCACTATGGTACGAGACACATCCTCATATGATGATACACCCATATGCCAAATATCTTAAGTGTAGGTCAAAAGATAAAAAGTTCTGACCAAGACAGGCCAACAGCTAAAAAATTCAGTTATTTTACCTTTAGGTCACAGGTCAAGGTCAAATGATGGTCACTATGGTATGTGACACACATTTTCATTATGATAGACTCACAAGCCAAATATCTTAAGTCTGGGTAAAAAATTGAAAAATTGATCAGACAGACCAACAGCTAAAATTTCAGTAATTTGTCATTGAGGTCGAAGGTCACAGTCACATGAAGGTCACTATGGTACGCGACACACCTTCTCATGATGATACATCCACATGCCAAATATCTTAAGTCTGGGTCAAAAGACGAAAAAATATTGACCTGACACGACTGTATGAGAAGAAAAAGAAGAAGAAGAAGAAACAAAGGGTAACACAATATATCCCTCTTCGTCGAAGTGGAGACATAATTTTACATTCATTTATGACATGACATCCTTCTCTGTTTATCTTTTAATCAAGAACAATATCCAAAGAGCTTTTATCGCTCACCTTGGTCATGGCTGACAATTATAAATCGCAATATTTAAGGGTCTCATTTTCAAGTTTGTAACAGACTGCTATAATATGTTATATAATCGAAAATTCAACTTTATTCCCCACTGGCAGCTACTTTCGATGTCATCTTTCTTGAGGGGTATCAACCAAGGACTATTGTAACCAAATTTGGTTCCAACGGGGTTTGTGATTTAGATAAAATTAAAGATCTCTGAATGCTTTCCCATAGAGTCCAATGTTGAACTATGTTCCTCCATGGTGGCCATCTTTTTATAACTAAATACCGAAATACTGTGAATTTAATTCCTGCATATGCGCATTTCGACGATTTCTGTCTCTTAAGTGCAGATAAAATCGAAACATTTGGAAGACCATAAACTCAAAGATGTTTAAACTGACAGAGAACAAATAAAGGGCTACGCCGAGCGCAGCATGATACGACCGCAGCATGTCGTCCACTAAAATTTGAAAAAGTGTAATTTAAAGTGAGTATGGACATAGGAAAGAGCTTGACACAATAATTAGATGGACGCAATAAGGAGATTGACCAAGTAATTAGCTGGACACAAACTAGGGAAAATAAAAATTAGCCC
>MJUU01023142.1:103207-115887 GCA_002080025.1 Modiolus philippinarum
TTTTTTGGCTCGCTTTGCGGGTCAGATTTTTTCCCGCTATACAGTTTGCTAGGGAAATTTTGTTGAGGCAGTCTTTTTTTTTCTACTTGACAAAGTTAGAGAAAGATTATTTTTTTCAACCAAGGTGCTGGTCAGACAAATTTTGGGGGCAAAATTGGGGCCAGACCAGCCCCCCTCCCCCCGAAAATCAAATGGTCCGTGCCTAACGTTCATCAAATATAGCTCGTAGGTTTCTTTCAAAATCCGTTTTTGTGAGTGTTGCTATATAAATTATATAATAACATACAAATTCAGCGCCCCTGTAGCGGGGCTATTTTTCAAAGGTAGTGAACAACGATTTGGATTCCGTATCAGTATCTGTTTACATACCTGTATCATAGGTACCTGTGACAGGACCCCCCCTTTTTTTGTGACAATTGGCATTTTTATTTTCATACTCGATAAATCATTTAATTATTTATTTTTCATATAGCATACATGTTTGTCACACTTATTCATGTGGAAAATCGATTATATGCCGTTTTCTGATAAGCCCGGAAAACCGGGCTTATCAGAAAAAAGGCATATTTCTCTTCTATGCTTTCTTTTCACTTTGAATTGAGAATGTATTCCTTTTGGCCGAAATGAACTTATAATAAGAATTACACAAATGTGTGTCACGTGGTCTTCATTTAATTATTCAATCAAATTTCGAGCATCACGTGGTCTTCATTTAATGTATTCAATCAAATTTCGAACAAAAAAGTGAGAATGCATGTGCGCAAAATTCTATAAAAACAAGATGTGTTTGTGAAACACTACATATGCCCCCAGATTCTACAGTAATATATATGAAAATACCCAAATTTACCCCTTTTTGACCCCTATGACCTTGACCTTTGAACTAATTTTTTTGCATATTCACTTGTCAAGTATTAAAAGTCTATCTTACATAGTTCAAAAGTTGTTTATTACCATAAAAACACCCAATTTAACCCCTTTATTCTGAAACAGATGAAGCCCCTTTGGGCCTCTTGTTTATTGAAATGGTTTTAATTGTTAAAAGTATCTGTTTAAACATGCTTTAAGAAACTTGGAGAAAAATACTGCATCAAGATCCGACAAAAAATTGAAAAATTCATTTTTTTTTCATTTGTCCCCCTTTGGGCCTCTTGTTTCTCAAAAACGGTAAATGCTACCTCAAATCTTTTGAATACTTCAGTTGCGCAATTTTATTAGCAATAACATAAAACAAACTCCGTCTCAATACGATAAATAATAAGGATTCTACAGTCAAATATGTGAAAACAGCCAAATTCTCCCCTTTTTAACCTCTGTGACCTTGACCTTTGACCTGATCTAATTTTTTTTGCATATTTATGTTCCTGTTGACTAGACCTATACACATGCCAAGTATCAAAACTCTACCTTATATAATTCAAAAGTTATAGCCAAGGTTAAAGTTTCGGACGCACAGACAAACAGACAGACAGGACAAAAACAATATGCCCCGATCCTCGATCTGGGGGCATTAAAATCAGAGAAGTTCGAAAATATGACAAGAAGTCATAAGCTTAACGAGTGACTCATCTTAATTGAAAAAAAAACACGTAACGCAAACTAACTTCATTGAGCAAAACGTAAAGATGAAAACAAAAATGGGGGAAAGGTCGTGTTTTGTAAAAAAAAAAAACTATTCCGACGTAAAATTCAAAGAAAAGTGTTGCATATGTTGTGGATAAAAATAAGTGTTCATAAATTGCGCGGACTAAAGTAAAAGGACCACTTTTCAATCCATTAGAGTCTAAATAAATAAATGTTTATAATGATCGTACAACCGCTTTGACAGGCAAAGATTTGATCTTTTTATGTTGTCGACTATTACCTCAATTTGTCTGTATGGTTAAAATTGAATATAACGGATGTATATTTCCCTAATCCATTGCCACATTTGGAAAATTAGTCACTTAACAGGTAAAATTGTCCTAGTTTTTCCTCTTTTCACCGTTGTTTGTTTATGCGAACAAGAACTGTAGTACTTTTTTCAAATATATGTATTATCATTGAATCAAAGCTTTTAAAGGTTTTTATTCACTTCTCAACTTGTTAATTTGGTTATCTTTACCTTTCTATATAATTTTACTATAGTTAGCTAGGCTATGGAATAGCCTAGCTATATAGATAGTTAGCTAAGCTATGGAATAGCCTAGCTATATAGATAGTTCTTGGGGGAAGTGAGGAGTACGCTTGTGCAGTGAGGAGAACGCATGCGCAGAAGATTATTGACTAATAGGAATTTCAGATTCTCGAAAATCAAAATGGCGTCCAGTTTCGTCCTGATAAAATGGGGCGGGGTTTAATTATTCTGTTTCCTTGTGGACGTTGAAAAGTATTGTAAACACTGGGAATAGGTTTGTAGAGGATGATGGGATTGGTATTGCAATATCTCTTAGCCAGATTTATAAATATGGATATGATAAAAAGAATAAGAATAGTAATGTATAAATTTAAAACCAGAAGTTAATAAATAAAGATGAGGTATTGTGCAATAATCAATAATATACAAATACTATAAAAGACTTTTCAATTATGTTAAACAAAGCGTGATTGTATTTTGTAGAGATACTAAGGCAATGGAGAACGAAAGGTGGAAAGAGATAGAATTGCGTCTTTTGCGGAAGAATAAAAAGCTACCGGTGCTATAAAGGGTATATTATTGTATCAATCACATTAAATTAATCAAGTACTAACTAGATGCATATTTATTTGTTGTCAGCATGTTGTGGTCATAGCATGCTGCGCTAGAAAGACCCCTCAGTTACATTGGTTGTAAGAATTGCCTGTGAAACCTGGAACAATAGTTGAAGTATTAAATGCTCAGAATTGCTAGAAAGCATTTACACCAAATGCACTGCTTCGATACATGTATACATTTTAGTTAATAAAGTTTGTCTCTATTGAGGGGTAAAGATTAAAAAAGCAGCACCCTAGGAGAATGCAAAAAAAAAAACAACAATTGCTGTTGGCAAAAAATGAGAGGTTTGATCGAATCATGGACTGTTTTATCACATGTGCAGACCAATAGAAGAAATTACAAAGAAGTACCGAGAAAGGCTTACTTCAAGTATTGATTTGAGTATACAAATACATCATAAGCCACCACACCCTTGTCAATCAAACACCGTGGCAATTTTCTATCCAAGGCTATTCCATAGCCTAGCGTATCGTTTTTATTTCATAAAAACCATTATCCGATTAATATCATCCACTTATGTTTACAAAGTCCCCTCGTATGTTCTTGTTCTTTGGGGAAGTGAGGAGTACGCTTGCGCAGTGAGGAGAACGCATACACAGAAGACTATTGACCAATAGGAATTTCAGATTCTCGCAAATCAAAATGGCGTCCAGTTTCGTCCCGATAAAACGGGGCGGGGTTTAATTTTTCTGTTTCCTTATGGAAGTTGAAAAGTATTATAAACATTTACTATAGGTGGTACTGGGAACAGGTTTGTAGAGGATGATGGATTGGTATTGCAATATCGCATAGCTAGATTTATAAATATAGATATGATAAAAAGAATAAGATGTATAAATTTAAAACCAGAAGTTAATAAATAAAGATGAGGTATTGTGCAATAACCAATAATATACAAATACTACAAAAGACTTTTCAATTGTGTTTAACAAAGCGTGATTGTAGTTTGTGGAGATACTTAGGCAATGGAGAACGAAAGGTGGAAAGAGATAGAATTGCGTTTTTGCGGAAGAATAAAGAGCTACCGGTGTTTATTTGTGTGTGTTGTAAAAGGTTTATGTTTCGAAGCCAAGTACATCAGGAGCCACCACACCCTTGTCAATCAAACACGCAATATTCTATCCAAGGCTATTCCATAGCCTAGTGTATCGTTTTTATTTCATAAAAACCATTATCCGATTTATATCATCCACTTATGTTTATAAAGTCCCCTCGTGTTTGCTAGTTTGTAGTATAGTTACTCCTTGAAACACTTGTACAGCATAACAAATTTACTGTTTATTATGCAACTTGTGTTTTTTTATAAAAATACCGAGGCTTCATTCCGTGTATTGAACTCTGTGGATATCCTATATTTTTGGTCATGAATACTTGTTTCGGACCTTTTTTGGATTACGGCTTTCCATATTATTTCATTCTAATGCTGCTGATGAGAGGGTTTTCCTTGGAACACGTGAACAACGTAACTAAAATATACTTTCTTGTTATGTGACTTGGGTCAATGTATTTTGTAATGACAACAGATTGTTTTTGTATGTCTAACCAATTTTGATTTTTTTTATCAATCTCGTATTTGGCATGTTCAACTTATCAATTTAAACCCACAGTCCTGTCGGTGTTTCTTTTATTCAGATGCGTGATTAAACTTTTAATGAATGGTCCATGTATGTAGATTACACGATCTTTTGTGATTTTTTTTTTCATGATCGCCTAGTAACAAAAACGAAATAGGACACAGTTGTTAACCAATTATACATATATCTTTACACAAACAACACAGCACGTAGAATAAACGATCAGCATAGGAAGGTGTCTTTGCAAATTGGAAAAAGAATTCGATGTCCAGTCTTTGAGTGATGCCTTTTTTATTAAAAAAGATCTGACTTTAAGTAATCAACTAACAGTAGATAAGGGGTCTCCTGGTGCTGCATTCTGATTGGTTGACCGAATCACGTGACCACGCCCTCATTAATTATGCAAATGAGTTATAAACATGTCAAAAGTGATTGACAGATCAAACACCAAAAAAGTAAGTACCATCATAAAATTTCATAAAACCCATACACTAATGTCAAGAAAAACCACAGGGAATCCACCTTGCCATGTAAAAAATATCTCCAAAATTAATTATTCACATACAATATAAAAATGTAAAAAATGATTGATCACATCAAACAGAAAAAAGTCAAGAAAAATGTAAAAGATGCACCTTATTGTTATAGATAATCACTTGTCATGTCATCGGTAATAAAAATGTCAAAAATGATTGACACTCCAAAGGACAAAAAAGTTGGAACTGCAATAATATCGCATACATCAATGTCTAAGAAAAATGTAAAAAATGCACCTTATTTTTATGGATAATATAAATGTCAATGGATCTACTAATAAAAGAAAATGAGATATCAAATTACATGTAAAAAACATTAATATTGCACCACTGTATAAACGTATTAAATACGATTATTTGCGTCTCGTATTATCATTAAATGTTAATTAGGTAATAAAAATTATGAATAAATGTGTACGTAATTATATGATCATACTGTAATATTATCATGTCAAAATGTTTCATACAGATATAGAAATCTCACGATCTTATTAAAACCATTTTGTATCGTCACGCATGAGTAATTTTGCCCTACAAAATAACATCTAAGTGATATATGGCCTTATAATGGATTCTATGTGTGTCTAGAAGTCGTTTGGAGCCACTTTGGCATCGTCACGCATGAGTGATTTTGCCATTAAAAATGACATTTAAGATATATATGGGCTTATTATCGATTCTATGTGTGTCTAGAAGTCTTTTGGAGCCATTTTTGCACCGTCACGCATGAGTGATTTTGCCTTTAAAAACTAAGTTAGGTCACATACCGGTTTGCTTTTGATTCTATGTGTGTCTACGGGTCTTTTTGAGCCATTTGGGTACAGTCACACATAAGTGATTTTTGCCCTTAAAAGAGACATCTTAGTCATATATGACCTTATAACTTATTCTATGCGTCTCTAGAAGTCTTTTGGAGCCTTTTGTCATCTTCACGCAAGAGTTATTTTGCCCTTTAAAACGACAGTAAGTCACATACCGACTTGTTTTCGATTCTATGTGTGTTTAAAAGTCTTTTTGAGCCGTTCCTCTCAGAAAACATAGATAGAAATATGGCATTAAAATAAAAGATACAAGTATTTGCAAAATTATTGATGAACACCTTGTCATTATTTCAACTTAGAAGTTGTAAATTAATAGAAATAGTTAATGATTATGTGTACACATATGGTTCCTTATTTTATCATACACAATCCACATTGTATTTAAACAATCGTTTCTACAATCATACACCTTGAATGAATCGACAATTGCACAATTTGGACACTGCTAAAGGACTGCCATATTACATTTCAAATCGTAGCTCAACCTAAACATATAAAAAAAGTTTTATGCGTCGCTAGAAAGAAATATTGTAAAACTTTTGTAAAAGTGGTCGTTTAGCATATCAAATTGGAGCTAATACTTGTGTAAAAAACTATTTCTTAATAACGATGCACGGAAGTTACTGTAGATTTATTTTGTGCATATGGTCATTTCGACAAATTATGTCTCTTCAGTGCAGATAAAATCAAAAATAGGACATCCAGAAATCGTAATCTAAACAATCTACACTTCAAAGCATATAAGTGCAAATCCCTAAGTTTACATCTATGGACCGCTATTGCATATCCGTTTCCCAGATTGCAAGTTATAGATCCTTCCCTTTAAAAGCTTTAGATTGTTGTTTCCTCTACCGAATTTGACTTAACAACCGAATTTAACATGTTCAAAACGGTGGGTATCTTGTAAAAAGGCAGGTGATGCTTACTCTTCCTGTGCACCTTATCTCGCCCATTGTTTTAATTCATGTACGTGTTGTTCATCTGCATGGGCTTTTCCTTTTTTTCTTTTCTGTACCATACCTATGTGATATCTCTGTATCTTTGTGTTTCCGATGTTGGATGATGCTATTGTCTTTGGATTATTTTTCAGACTGACGATTCGGTCCTCACTTATTTTACATATTGTCTTGTAAAAAAGTATGACTTATTAATTGGGCTATACAAATCCAAAACCCAGAAAGCTGGAGATTAGGTTTCTAGTAGTAGTATCATGAAGATCAATCCAGATTAATGAATATATGCAGCAACGAAAATGAAGAAGGGCGGAACATTTTGAATATAAAAAGGAAGACCAAGTCTAGTAAATGCCTGACAAGCATCATAATTAGTCGCAAAATATATGTATCTCGTTAAACAGCCATCTGGTAAAGAAAAATTATGCAATGAAAAGTTAAAACAAACACCAAAAATTGATGTAAAAAATAATCAAACCGGTTTGTCATTGCATTTACAATTAACTATATTGATCAATGAACTGAGTATTTATATACAAAAAACATCTTTACTTACGGCGTCATTCCGTGAGTAAGTCAGTCTTAACCTTTTCGAACACCTGGAGATTATGCTGATGACATCTCTTAAGATTTGTGTGTGTGATGTCTTTTTACAGTTGGTTACCAATTCTGCCCTTCTTTCTTGTGTCACCATATTATCGCTTGAATTAGTGCTATAACGGTATTTACTTTTTCGGTTTCCTATGTTTAAAATTATTTTTTTTCTTATTATCATATTATTTTACGTCATAATGAAAAAAGGATACAACACCACAAAAATTAAACGACAAAACAGATAAAAACAAAAGCGAAACACATAAACACTAGCAGTCTATATCCTACAAATACCAGAGCTATCATCGGGTAAAGCAAATCGTGACATTCCCAGTAATACGTTTTGTGTTTAGTCAAAGCCGGTGCACATCTATCACACAATAAGCAATTGATCTATTGAAAAAACTATGCTCATCTATCGAACAGAAACATTGAAATGATGGGTCAAACCAATTTGACGATCGAAAAACTTTTGTAGTGAAAACAATTTTGAGACAGTAATCTAAATGATATAGTTTGTTCATCTTGCGAAGAAATAGAAAAAATGACACAATTCACTTCGTCAAACCTGCTATTTTAATTACATATCTATTTCTCACATACATTTTTAAATTCGTCCTTGGCATACATTGTTAATATTAAAGTAAAATCGTTTACGTTTCTTCAAACTTCAAGCGTCAAACTTCGAAATGGCATTCCACTGGTACTGATTAAAGAACATAAGATAGACATATCTTTCGGTTATTTATGTTATTATTGTTATATCATTTTCACTCTAAAAACGCTGTTCCATCTTTATATACTTTATAGCAAACATATTTTTCTAGTCTNTTCTTCTTAACCGATCAACTGAAATCAGATTTGTGTTTGCACGAAATAAACTTATCGTCTGAAAATGCCGACTTCTGTATATCTACATCAGCTAAAATAAAAGAACAATAGTATAACTTTACAACAATTTTCCCTTCAGTTACAACCAAATGTTAACAATCTGAACAGAGTGTCAATGATCGAACATCTTTGATGTTTAAAGTAATCGCGTTTTTATGATACTATCAGTTCTGAACTACAACCACAATAATCGCAGGAAGATAAATATGAATGAAATAAAATTCTCATTGCTGATAGGGATTTTTAAAAGAGGTTTGTCAAGCGCTCCCCGACCCTTCTTTCAAAATTATGTTCTGTCTTTTTCTTTTCCTTTTCGAGATAGTGGTCATGGAGTTAGTAGTCCACTTGTCTTGGATTTATTTGTATGTTTATCATGCCACAGGGAAACGGGATAGGGGAGGCTTGGGAATACATAATATTTTAACCTGTTTAACCCTACCGATGGCTTTTCTAATGCCGGTACCAAATCCGACTATCCCGAGCTACTATCGTTCATTACCTTTGTCTTTTGTCTATTTGTTGATATTTTTCCTGTAAAGTGTCTCATGAAATTGTGATTTTAAGCCATTGTTAGTGTTTCCTTTTCTGTGTAGTGTGTCGTGAAATTGTGATTTTAAGCCATTGTTGGTGTTTCCTTTTCTAGTGCAATTAAACACAAAATAAAGCATCACAATATCGCCATCGTCAATGTCATGTTTTTCTTTTTCTTGTAAGCGAAAACAAACTTAGAACCCTTCGAAAATGTAAATGGGAATACTCCCTTTACTCTGTAAAAAATACATACCTTAAGAAATCACTGTGTACAAATATGTAGATACTTGTCCAACACGGTTCATATATTGCCGTACAGGTACTAGCTGAAATAGATAATGCTTAAATAAGTGATTGGTCAAAAATATTGGTGCAGAATTGTTTTTCGGTAATGTTGTGTGGAAGTAGCAATGAAAGCAGTGATTAAGCGGGAGTGTCATATTTTCATTCCCTGTGCTTTTTTTTTGTTTCATTAAACTCTTAACACCATTTCCGTTTTTATTTCCTTGTGTAGTTTGTAGTTTTAGAGCTTTAGGCTATATCCATGTATTCATACTAATAAAACATTTACATGTATCAGGACCTTTTTATCTGCTGTCTCTGTTAAAAAATCTTTAAAACTGAAAAAAACGACCTTCCAAAATATGTGCTTAAATATCAAACACCTGTATTTACATGTTAAGTAACGGATTAATTACAAATTTAAAGCAGATTTCCTTTAATTGGTTAATTTATTTATTATTGACCGTCATGCAGTGATGTTATAGAGTTTACTTTTGTGAAACTGATAGTTGAATTGAAAAAAAAACTACTTTGTGTTATGAATCTTCATTGTAGTAATGAAACCATTTTTTGGGGTGTTTCTCACTTTTTTTGTCGTTGTATTTCACCAATTTGCTGAACGTCTTTTTCATTTCAATATTTTCTTATTGTTTTTAGTTTTATAGATTAAACGTTCTATGCAGGTATTCATACTTATTCATAATTTTTTTTCTACTCTATCTATTTAAACACTTCAATCTATGAACCTGAATAAGACGACCCTCCCAGTTCATGTCTTAAATACCAAACACCAGCGTTTAACATGTTACATTCTGGGTTGATTACAATTTTAAAACGTATTTCTTTCCTATAATTGTACCAAGTCCAGCTATCCCGAGTTCCTATCGTTATTTATGTTTGTCTCTGCTTTTCATTATTGTTTTTCTGAGACGCAGTTTACTTGTGAATTGTGGCATGTGATTGTAGTTCCTGACCTTTGTAGGTGTTTGCTGTTATCCTGTTTTTTTTTAAATATAATTCTTTGAATTGTTGACTGGTATGCATCGATACAACATGAAATTGATGATTTAAAATAATCCTGCTTTATTTAATGAATTTCATTGTGTATGTGTGTGTTTTTGTTTTAGATTGTTGTGTTATTCCCGGTAGAATATAAGGACATTCACATAAATAAAGATTTGACAGTGAATTGCTTTAAATTTTAAAGTGCTCTCTGTATAGTTTTTATTTCTGTGCTTTGTTGTTGTCTAGTGTCGTTGTGTTCTCGTTTCTGCCATGTCTTTGGACTTCGATTTTTTGTAAATACTACTCCTTTGTTCCTTCGGTATTTTACTGTCGTTGTGTCAGTTGGTTATAAGAACATTTCTGATTTGTTGTGTTCAACAAATACTTACACTTTGACCAACGTCGTATGATTATAATACCGACGAATTCGAAAATGCGAATATTTATAGAAAAGCAACTTTCAGGCCTCCTGATAAACAATGAAACGATATGGAGTAAATGCACATGAGACAAGATCTATACAATTAAATGGTAGAACCAAACATTGAAATATCGCTTCGATTTTTTCTCTTCATCTTACAGTCACCATGAGGCCCTCAATAATGAGCTGAATACTTTCATAAACTTTTTATGCAAAATTAGTTGTAAGCTTTCTCATATGTTTGTGAGAAAGTGTTCCATGTCCCTGTCAAACAAACAAAAAAATGAAAGTGCTTGTTAGATTGTGCATGGCCATCAACACTACTCGTTTCAAAACACAATACTACTCATCTCAAAATATATACATTTATTGCTTTTTTTATCAATAACAAAATACCGAAGTTACTGTAAATGTTTATTTTTTTCTTCATATTGCCATTTTGACAACTTATGTCCCTTCGGTGCAGATAAAATCAAAACATTCAAAAGACCATGAACCGAAATAAGTGTAAAAGCTCGTTGAGAACAAATTACTACTATGATCAAATTCATTCTATATATCTTTTCTTTGTGCTTTTTTTTTAAAGGTTCCGTTGTTTTTTTCAAAAACAATTTGGACTCATGTTTGTTCTTGAACAAAGCGAATCATTACTTCTCGACTAATCGCTTTTACCCTAGTGTTGTCTCAAAAATTAAAAGGTTTCGTATGTGTAGTTATAGTTATTGTATTCATATTGCTTGAATTTAGATGAAAATTATAGTAGCTGTTTACTGTTACATGTATCTTTTCTTTATACCTATGTCCTACTGAAAATCGGTGCCACCCGGTATTTGTTATATAATATTTGGGAGTTTGGCATGTAAACCCATAATATATTTTATTTTTCTTACCTTTAAACTGTTGAAATTAGTCCGTTTTATGCAAACATATGGTGTAGATTTCGCAATACAAACAAGGAAATTGTACTTGTCTATTCTATATTTGGTTATGCCATCAATCAAATTTTGTCATAACAATGTGTTTTGTTTTACCTGTACAGATGTTGTCGAGTGTATATATCCACGACCAAATGATGTACGTAGCCCAACGTGAATAGAATGCCAATTCCGGTTCCAAAGTTGGACAAAGGGCACAGGTTTTCGGGCATCAAGTCGTGTTGCGGATAGTCTTGAAACTACCAGTTGTTATCGTTCAAATTGGTCATTCGTTTGTGATTTCTTGCAACCACTAAATAATACGAAACTAACGGCATCGAGAGGTAACCGACTCTCTCCTTGCCACCATTAAACCGACTCAAAATCCATGTCTTAGCAAAGTCGCACCGCGAGTGCAGACCGGTTCTCGGAACGTTCTCAGAACGCCGGCTCGGGGTCGGGGAATAATCGACTATTCCCCGTCCCCGGGCCGGCGGTCTGATCTCGCGTCGGCCCCCGACAACCGGTCTGCACTCGCGGTGCGCCTTTGCTAAAACAAAGATTTTGAGTCGGTTTACTGGTGGCAAGGAGAGAGTCGGTTACCTCCCGATGCCGTTAGTTTCGTATTATTTAGTGGTTGCAAGAAATCACAAACGAATGACCAATTTGAACGATAACAACTGGTAGTTTCAAGACTATCCGCAACACGACTTGATGCCCGAAAACCTGTGCCCTTTGTCCAACTTTGGAACCGGAATTGGCATTCTATTCACGTTGGGCTACGTACATCATTTGGTCGTGGATATATTAAAATACACTCGACAACATCTGTACAGGTAAAACAAAACACATTGTTATGACAAAATTTGATTGATGGCATAACCAAATATAGAATAGACAAGTACAATTTTCTTGTTTGTATTGCGAAATCTACACCATATGTTTGCATAAAACGGATTAATTTCAACAGTTTAAAGGTAAGAAAAATAAGATATATTATTGTTTTATATGCCAAACGCCCAAATATTATATAACAAATACCGGGTGGCACCGATTTTCAGTAGGACATAGGTATAAAGAAAAGATACATGTAACAGTAAACAGCTACTATAATTTTCATCTAAATTCAAGCAATATGAATACAATAACTATAACTACACATACGAAACCTTTTAATTTTTGTGACAACACTAGGGTAAAAGCGATTAGTCGAGAAGTAATGATTCGCTTTGTTCAAGAACAAACATGAGTCCAAATTGTTTTTTGAAAAAAACAACGGAACCTTTAAAAAAAGCACAAAAAAAGATATATAGAATGAATTTGATCATAGTAGTAATTTGTTCTCAACGAGCTTTTACACTTATTTCGGTTCATGGTCTTTTGAATGTTTTGATTTTATCTGCACCGAAGGGACATAAGTTGTC
>MJUU01023142.1:119451-136960 GCA_002080025.1 Modiolus philippinarum
TTAAGACTGACTTACTCACGGAATGACGCCGTAAGTAAAGATGTTTTTTGTATGTAAATACTCAGTTCATTGATCAATATAGTTAATTGTAAATGCAATGACAAACCGGTTTGATTATTTTTGATATCAATTTTTGGTGCTTGTTTTAACTTTTCATTGCACAATTTTTCTTTACCAGATGGCTGTTTAACGAGATACATATATTTTGCGACTAATTATGATGCTTGCCAGGCATTTACTAGACTTGGTCTTCCTTTTTATATTCAAAATGTTCCGCCCTTCTTCATTTTCGTTGCTGCATATATTGATTAATCTGGATTGATCTTCATGATACTACTACTAGAAACCTAATCTCCAGCTTTCTGGGTTTTGGATTTGTATAGCCCAATTAATAAGTCATACTTTTTTACAAGACAATATGTAAAATAAGTGAGGACCGAATCGTCAGTCTGAAAAATAATCCAAAGACAATAGCATCATCCAACATCGGAAACACAAAGATACAGAGATATCACATAGGTATGGTACAGAAAAGAAAAAAAGGAAAAGCCCATGCAAATGAACAACACGTACATGAATTAAAACCATGGGCGAGATAAGGTGCACAGGAAGAGTAAGCATCACCTGCTTTTCTACAAGATAACCACCGTTTTGAACATGTTAAATTCGGTTGTTAAGTCAAATTCGGTAGAGGAAACAACAATCTAAAGCTTTTAAAGGGAAGGATCTATAACTTGCAATCTGGGAAACGGATATGCAATAGCGGTCCATAGATGTAAACTTAGGGATTTGCACTTATATGTTTTGAGCTGTAAATAGTTTAGATTACGATTTCTGGATGTCCTCTGTTTGATTTTATCTGCACTGAAGAGATATAATTTGTCGAAATCACCATATGCACAAAATAAATCTACAGTAACTTCGGTGCATCGTTATTAAGAAATATTTTTTACACAAGTATTAGCTTCAATTTGATATGCTAAACGACCACTTTTACAAAAGTTTTACAATATTTCTTTCTAGCGACGCATAAAACTTTTTTTATATGTTTAGGTTGATCTACAATTTGAAATGTAATATGGCAGTCCTTTAGCAGTTTCGAAATTGTGCAACTGTCGATTCATTCAAGGTGTATGATTGTAGAAACGATTGTTTAAAATACAATGTGGATTGTGTATGATAAAATAAGGAACCATATGTGTACACATAATCATTAACTATTTCTATTAATTTACAACTTCTAAATTGAAATAATGACAAGGCGTTCATCAATAATTTTGCAAATACTTGTATCTTTTATTTTAATGCCATATTTCTATCTATGTATTCTGAGAGGAACGGCTCAAAAAGACTCTTAAACACACATAGAATCGAAAACAAGTCGGTATGTGACTTAACTGTCGTTTTAGAGGGCAAAATAACTCTTGCGTGACGATGACAAAAAGGCTCCAAAAGACTTCTAGAGACGCATAGAATAGGTTATAAGGTTATATATGACTTAGATGTCACTTTTAAGGGCAAAATCACTTATGTGTGACGGTACCCAAATGGCTAAAAAAGACCCGTAGACACACATAGAATCAAAAACAAAAAACAAATCACTCATGCGTGACGGTGCAAAAATGGCTCCAAAAGACTTCTAGACACACATAGAATCGATAATAAGCCCATACATATCTTAAATGTCATTTTTAATGGCAAAATCACTCATGCGTGACGATGCCAAAGTGGCTCCAAACGACTTCTAGACACACATAGAATCCATTATAAGGCCATATATCACTTAGATGTGATTTTGTAGGGCAAAATTACTCATGCGTGACGATACAAAATGGTTTTAATAAGATCGTGAGATTTCTATATTTGTATGAAACATTTTGACATGATAATATTACAGTATGATCATATAATTACGTACAAATTTATTCATAATTTTTATTACCTAATTAACATTTAATGATAATACGAGACGCAAATAATCGTATTTAATACGTTTATACAGTAGTGCAATATTAATGTTTTTTACATGTAATTTGATATCTCATTTTCTTTTATTAGTAGATCCATTGACATTTATATTATCCATAAAAATAAGGTACATTTTTTACATTTTTCTTAGACATTGATGTATGCGATATTATTTCAGTTCCAACTTTTTTGTTCTTTGAAGTGTCAATCATTTTTGACATTTTTATTACCGATGACATGACAAGTGATTATCTATAACAATAAGGTGCATCTTTTACATTTTTCTTGACTTTTTTCTGTTTGATGTGATCAATCATTTTTGACATTTTTATATTGTATGTGAATAAATAATTTTGGAGATATTTTTACGTGGTAAGGTGGATTCTCTGTGGTTTTTCTTGACATTAATGTATGGGTTTTATGAAATTTAATGATGGTACTTACTTTTTTGGTGTTTGATCTGTTAATCACTTTTGACATGTTTATAACTCATTTGCATAATTAATGAGGGTGTGGTCACGTGATTCGGTCAACCGATCAGAATGCAGCACCAGGAGACCCCTTATCTACTACTAACAAAAAAGCTCATAAGACCCTGTTTAGCCCATCAGATTTTACAATTATTGCACATTAGAAACTGACAAACTGCTATGTAACTTTCCCACAAGATCTGTCGGATACAATTCTAAGAATGGACCACAGCTATTGTCATCAAAAATTGAATACAAATGGTATCTAGTTTCATATGAGATCTTTAAATTTAACGTATTTCCGAATAGGAAAAATGAAAGGATATGGAGTGAATGTACATGTGACAAAAACGCACACGATACATAGAAAACTCCAGTTTATCAAGGACAGGGCTTTTATTCCTCCTGAGGGTCTTATTTAAAATTAATAATAATGAGATATAAAATGTAATTATTTTCGGGTTTATTATTCTCTTACTTCCTCTCGCCGGTTTATTTTTGTCCACTAACAAAGTTTTTGATGATCTTTTCGGGGTTTATTTGTTGTAAAGATGTTATATTTGGTCAATAGCTTGATATTTATGTTAGTTATTTTCATGTTTTTCAAGGCACCTTACATGTTATAGAAAATATTTAGCATAAATCACCGTATGGGATCGACACTGGATATTGGTACTACCAAAGCGGACGATTGGATTACTTTAGCATGAACACGTGAAAAATCGCGCTTATTAATATACATGACCAGAAATGTGTGTGATGATCGACAGGATAAAATCAGAGTATAAACATAGAGTAAAGCAAGTAAATAAAAATTAGAGATGAAAACACTTCGCCTAGTACCGCCAAAATGTCCCAATGGGATGTTTTTTTCTTCAAAAGTAAACGATTTTAGGCGTGTTGTGCTCCATAAACACACCATTTAGTTCAATATTTTCACCTTTCAATTTAATAGACAAGTCGCCGCGCTCTTTCTTAACTTTGTTTTCGTGATTTAAGTTACATAACAAGCTGTTGAGACATAGATTTGCTTAATCTTAATCGAAGAGTAAAATTATTGAACTAAAGGGTGTATTTTCAGCTCTCCTGGCCAAAGGCCATGTGAGCTTTTGCCATCACTCGGCGTCCGTCGTCCGTCCGTCCGTCCGTCCGTTAACTTTTATTCAAAGATCTTCTCCTCTGAAACTGCTGGGCCAATACTAACCAAACTTGACCTGAATCATCACCAGGGTATGTTCTTTCAAGTTTGTGATTTTTATGTCCGTAGACCAAACACCATGGCCGCTGTTACTAAAAATAGAACATAGGGGTAAATTGCCGTTTGTTTTTGCAAATTACCGTTATAGAAATCACAAATCTGACAGGGTAAAATGATCAGCATGATGAGATCTACCTGCAATGCAATTTTGAAGAATATCCGATAACCCATCTTGGAGTTATTGCCCCTTTTCCGTAAAATTTTCGTTTTTTTTTTTTTTTTTTTTTTTTGGTTACTTTTAGTCTTATATATTGAAAATGGTAGAAGATAGAAGTAAAGTTTAAATTACAAAAATAGTCAGCATAGTAAGATCCACAATTCCTGCAATTTAAAAGAAAATCTGACGACCCACATATGAGTTATGGCCCCTTTTTCTTTGAATTTTCACGATTTTTTTAACATTTTTACTTTTATTTCAAAAACTGTTTGAGATGGAGGTTAAATGTAAATTACAAAAGTGTTGAGCTTTTCCAGGAGTACAATTTCTACATATGTCCAGCAGAATAGCATCTCATCCAAGATGGCCGCCACTATGGAACATAGTTTAACATAGGACCCTATGGGAAATACATTCAAAGATCTTCTCCTCTGAAACCACTGAACCAATGTGGACCAAATTTTGTCACAATAGTCATTAGGTGGTCCCCTTTAAAGTTTGTGATTTTTGTGAGTGTACCTCATCCAACATAGTTTAACATAGGGACCCTATGGTAAATACATTCAAAGATCTTTTCTCCTGAAACCACTAGAAGCCAATAGGAACCAAACTTGGATATAATTGTCCTTGGCTGGTCCCCTTTAAAGTTTGTGATTTTTATGTTCGAACCTCATCCAAGATGGTCGTCAGCACAGGACATAGTTTAACATAGGACCCTATTGGAAATGTATTCAAAGATCTTCTTCTCTGAAACTACTGAGCCAATTAGAACCAAACTTGATCACAATAGTCTTTAGGTGGTCCCCTTGAAAGTTTGTGATTTTTATGTTCATATCTCATTGAAGGTGGCTGCCAGCAGAGAACATAGTTTTACATAGGGACCCTATGGGAAATGCATCCAAAGATTTTCTCCTCTGAAACTACCAAGCCAAATTCAACCAAACTTGGTCACTATAGTCCATGGCTTGTCCCCTTCAAATTTGTGATTTTGACGTTCTTACCTCATCCAAGATGGCCGCCAGCGTGGAACATAGTTTAATATAGGGACCCTATGGGAAATGCATTCAAATGTCTTCTCCTCTGAACCTACTGAGCCAATGGGAACCAAGTTTGGTTATGAATGGGTGGTCTCTTCGTGACAATGAATAAAACCAGTCACCAGGTGAGCGATAAAGGCTCATGTGAGCCTCTAGTTTTAATACAACCCGCCTGAAATCATTTGCTTTTGAAGAAAAAACATCCCGTTGGGACATTTTGGCGGTAAATAAGCAAATGTTTGTTTAAAGTTGATAATATTTTACGAATGGATAAGGAGTGAATGAACATGAGACCATAACACATATGTTAACTCCAACCGTAATAACCCCAACGAGCCGCATGGCCATTTCGGAAATTAATTCCTCATCTGCAGCACTAGAACCCAAACAAATAACTAGATACCGAAGTTACTGTGAATTTAATTTCTGAATGTGCGCGAAGGAAATCCATAATTTCAAAAATGTTTAAAATGCATAAAACCAAAACGAAACTCCTTATTGCTAGAATTGTGTATTGATGTTCAGTGTGTTACAATATTGTCGGTATATAATCTTGAGCAAAAAATATTGATAGGTAAGAGTGTTCATTTTTGATTTACAAGCGTCTGAAATTTTGGCGGGAAACCGAACTCCTCTAGACTTTCCATTGACATTGAATTGAGAATATATTCCTTTAAACCACCACAACTTACTATTAAGAATTCTATAAATGTTTGTCACGTGGGTGTATTCAGTCGAATTTCGAACAAAAAGTGGTAATTAGTGTGCAAAAAAATCTTATGCATCATAATATATAAGATCAGAGAAGTTCGAAAATTTGACATAAAGTAATAAACTTGATGAGTGACCCATCTTCATTAAACGTAACGCAAACTAGCTTTACTAAGTAAAACTTACAGATGAAAACAAAAATGGGGAAAATGTGATGTATTGGAGAAGTGTTACTTATGCTGTAGAACAAAATTAAGTTATCAGAAATTTTGTGGACTATAGTAAAGGGACAACTTTTCAAACCGATTAGAGTCTAAATAAATAAATTCAGATAACCTTCATTCATCAGCAAGGGTAGAATGATTGTACAACCTGTTTGACGGGCAAATATTTATTATTTATGCCTTTATCACCTCGTTTTGTCTGTATGGTTAAAATTAAACATAACAAATGTATATTTCCCTAATCCATTGGCACATTTGGAAAATTAGTCACTTTACAGGTAAAATTGTTCTAGTTTTTCCTCTCTTCACCGCTCTGTTTGATAATGCGAACAAGAACTGCAGTACTTTTTCAAATATATTTAGTATCATTGAATCAAAGCTTTTAAAGGTTTTATTCACTTCCCAACTGATTGTTTAATTTGGTTACCTTTACTTTTCCATTTAATTTTAGTATAGTTTAAAGTATAGTTAATCCTTGAAAAACTTGTACAGCATAACAAATAAAACTAGTTCATTTTATCCAAAAGGAAGGAATACACTGACGGAATAAATACCCTCGGCTGTGACACTTACCCACTGACTCAAATTAATTTGATAACTTAAATCAGATAACACGGATTATCTGGGCTCTCAAAAGACAGAAAATGGGCAATTAAAGTCTGTTTCACTTCCTTTAGATAATGGAAATATTACGATTTCAGCTGTATTTGTACACTAATCTTTATCATATTTGGTGTGTAAATCAGGAATGACCATACATAACTGAAAAATGTTGAATTCGCCGTTTACGGCATGCACAAGAGTCTGCAGTCATGTGCATTTTCACATTATTTTTCAAACAGGTGAAAATTTCTAGGTGATGGATTGTCCTGTTTTAATGGTGACCAAGTAACTTGATGAAATAGATGAACCGAGTTGACCTATCTAATAATAGCAAGGTATATACTATTTCGGGGTTAACAATTGTAATCCACGGACTTTTTATTTGTAAACACAGAATAGAAACTAGCAGTACATTAACAATTTCTTTCAAATATTTCTTTTGTGTTTAATGCATGTATATTTCAATTACATGTTGGGGTATTCTCTTGAATTATTTCATTTACAGGTATGTTTTTTTTCTTGAATTAAAGTTTATCATCTGACTTCAAGTAATACATGCCAATACCTATTTCAGAATGGTCCAGTCTTGTCGATAATTGTGCGCCGAAAATATCATCCCTTAAAAAGCATGGAGTGTTTTAAAAAAGTATTTTTTCTATCCATATGTATTGGAAATTAACACATTAAAAGTGGTTCTAGAAGTGTACAATGTTTTTACACAACCATGCAAAATCCGGTGCTGAAATGTGCAATATGAAAGTCGACAGAAGGGAATTGCCATTATCTAATGGAAGTGGGACAGACTTTAGGATCCGTACCTTAATTGTTTGGTCAGAAGTTTAGTTCTTCAAATAAGAAGCGATTAAAAATAAAAGTGTCCGACTCAAGATAAGTTTACACACCCTCATTCCACGCTCGTTCCCGTAACGACTTTGGAACAACACAGGTATCATTTTTGTATTAACTTTATTGTTTCAGTCAATCGGCGATTGTGGAAAGAAAAGACGGCATTTTTATCTCTACAAAAAACGTTAAAATGTTGAAATAATCTTACCTAGAAGTTCTGACTCCTTTCTGATCGTTTGTCTGAGGATTGGATCAAAATGGGCAATCAGGATCCGTACCATAATTTTTTGGTCAGAAATTAAGTTCTTAAGATGACAAACGATTAAAAATAAAAGTGTCCGACTCAAGTTTATCCATACGATAACTTAACCCTCATCCGACAGTGATTCGCCATTTTGTTTGTCTGAGAATTGGATCATGTGACCCAATTGATCACATGATTCTCTAAACCAATGGGGAGTCTAAAACTTCATCAAAATATCTTAAAGATAGTAAATACAGAGGCTTCATTCCGTGTTTTGTACTTGATGTATAACCTTGAACTGGATTGGATATTTTTGTCCCCCGCCGCAACGCGACGGAGGGACATAGAAATGGTCTGCGTCCGTGCGTCCGTGTGTCCGTGTGTCACGTTTTTAGTGGGCGCGACTCCTCAGAAACCGCTGGTCAGAATTCATTCAAATTTTACAGGATTGTTAGTCACCATAGTACTAGATCATATCGCATCGCCACTTTGATTCGTCAAATTTTGTGGGAGTTATGGGACTTTGATCATTTCCACATTGTTATCAATGGCAAATCTTGTGGACGCAACTCCTCAGAAACTACTTGTCCAAATTCATTCCAGTTTGACAGGATTGTTAGTCGCCATATGTACTAGATCATATCGTATCTCAATTTTGATTCGCCAAATATTGTAAGGGTTATTGGACTTTAAAAATTTAACAATGTTATACAATGACAGATCTTGTGGACGTGACTCCTCAAAAACCACTACTCAGATTTCCTTCAAATTTTCCAGGATTATTAGTCTCCATATGTACTAGATCAAAGCAATTTATTGTCCCCAGCCGCAACGCAACAGAGGGATATAGTAATGGTCTGCGTCCGTGTGTCACGTTTTTTGTGGGCACAACTCCTCCTACACCACTGAACAGATTTTGCTGAAATTTTGTGTGATTGTTTGTCACTAACTGTAGTTGATCATACCATGCCGCCATTTAGATTTGACAAAATTTACAGGAGTTATGGGACTTTATCGACTTAATGCATGCTACAGCTTAGGAACGCTTTGTGGGCGCAACTCCTGGGAAACCACTGAACGGATTATGCCGAAATTTGTTCTCTCATCAGAGACGAGAAATATTTTTATCACACCGGTCAGGCGTTGGTTAAATTTGCTAGAAATTAGAGAAATAAAGAATCTATCCTTTCAAGTCGTTGATTATTATAGTTCTACTGTCGAAAGGGTTAAACTATAAAAGTTCGAGCTTTTGTTTGAACATTTTCCCATTTGCCACCATATGTACTTGATCATGATATGCCGCCATTTTGATTCGACAAATTTTACAGGAGTTATGGGACTTTATCGACTTAATGCATACTACAATATAGGAAAACTTTGTGGACACATCTCCTCAAAATCCAATCGAGGGATTTTGCTGAAATTTTGCTTGGCTGTTTGCCGCCTAATGCAGTTGATCAGATCCTGTCGCCATTTTGATTCCCAAAATTTTACATGAGTTATGGGACTTTATCGACGGGGGACAGAGCTACGCGTAGCAATCTTGTTGGTAATGAATTAAATTGTAAATACTACTGTTACATAACTGAACTTGCGCACTCGACATGACAGTATAATCAGTTCGTTGATGGTGGCCATTATGAGGCAGAAGAAGAAGCAGAATTCTTCTTTACGACTTTTTTTATAATGCCATTCCATATTTTTTTATTCTAATGCTGATCCCAGGGATGTTAATGAGAAGCTAATCTTTGGAACACGTGTACATCATAAGAAAATTTACTGTTTTTATACGACTTAAGTAATTTTGTATTTTGCAATTTAAACTTTTTTGTATGTCTAACCAAAGTCAAATTTCCAATTGTGAACAGCTTTGATTTTGTATATACCATTCTCGTAGTTGGCATGTTCAACTTATCAATTAAATACAGCCCTGGTCGGTGTTTACTTTTTCGCTAATTCGTGATCAAACTTGATATTTATCATCATTCATGTATGTAGATTACAAGTTCTCTCGTGATTTTAGTTCATAGGAAAAATGGAAGGAAATGGAGTGAATGTACATGTGACAAAAACGCACACGATACAAAGAAAACTCTAGTATATCAAGGACAGGGCTTTTATTCCATGTTTTCTAAGAAACAAAAACGAAAAATATGACATAGTTGTTGACCAATAACACTTTCATAAAATATATTTTTTCAGTAATTGACTAACAAAAAAGCTCAATAATTGACTTACAAAGAAGCTCACGAGAGCCTGTATAGCTCCCCTAAGAACAATTGTTGCAAATTGAAAAATAACAAACTGCTATATAAATAAATATATACTGTCTTCCCTGCTGGCCGATAGAGACCGCATGCAACCGCAGAACTATTATGATCAAGGTTGATTGGTTTTTAGCTTCATATGAGATCTTTAATACATGTATGTTTCCGGATAGTCCTAATTTTAATTATGCCCCCATCTTACAGGTGTCTTGGTCCAGATTACATTATTGAAGAAAACCATCAAATATCATTGTGCCTAAAATAAGCAATGAAGGAATATGGAGTAAATGCACATGAGACAACGTCTCTACAAATACATGGTAAAAAGCAATGGAACAACGCTTTTATTGTTGTTCTTCATCTTGAAGACACCATGAGGCCTTCAACAATGAGCTTTGCCAATACCTCATAGTAAGTTCAAGACGGCCCCTAGCACCGGTTTGAGCTAAGTTTAGTTTCAAAAAGCATGGCAGCTTCAGAGATCTTTTAATGACATTTACAGTAGGTCCAATGTTTTACTATGTTTTTCCCTTGTGGCCATCTTTGACAGAGTGATGAGCTACCGGACACATTAACAGAGGACATGTATGACTATTGTTGTGACGTTTTTCTCCAAATTGCCATATAGCTTTAGAGGACAAGGTTCATTAAATGTGTTTCAATTGGGTCTGATTTAATCGATGTAATACCGGTATTTTGGGAGTTTTGTAAACCTTCCAGACTCCTTTTCTAATGGGACCATCAAAGGACTATTGTGCCTAAGTTTGGTAAGCAATTGTTTAGTTACTGACTATTTAGACTAAGTTTGAGTCCAATATGTCCATTGATTTCAAAGGAACAGATATCCATATGTGTTTCCAAATGTTCCGAAGTTTAACTATGGCAGCCATCTTAGAAGAGATGCAGACGTGCAGAAGACCTTTTCTAAAGGGGACTATCTGACGACCGCTGTGCGGAAGTTTGGTTTGACTAAGTATTTTCCAATTCTGGGTAGAAGATCTCTAAATGCTTTTTTCCAAAAGTATTTAGTGCTTAACTTTATTATCCACTGATGGCCATCTTGAATAGGGTAAAGACCTACCAGACACAATTTTCGAAGGGGACCGACAACGGACTTGTGTGACCAAGGTTGCATGTAAATGGTACTTTTGTTTCAGAGGAGATCCTTAGGAACTAATGTTGAATCATGGTTTTCTGAAAGTGAAAACCTTTTGGACACTGTTTTCGATGTGACCATCTAAGGACCATTGTGCCTAGTTTGGTTATAAATGGCTGCTCTCAGGAGATTATGAGGTTTTCCCAAAGGGTTCAATGTTAAACTATCTTCCCCACAGGCAGCCATTTGGGATGGGATGCGGATCTGATGGACAATGATTGAAAATTACAATCAAAGGTCACAATCCACAAAAGAACTGCACAAGAAAAGGATCAAATGAAAGATTTAAGATAAACATAAACAACGATAGGAACTCTAAAAAAGCCAGTGGTAGGGTTTAACCGGTTCATGGAAATACATATCAATTTTTTCACTAAAGTATAAGTTTGGATCCGATTGATGTTGGGATGTAACAGATCTTCATATGTGTTTCCTCCGGGTTCAGTGTTTAGCTATGTTCCCCGCTGGCATTCATCTTTAATGATGTGCAGACCTGCTTAACACCTATTTAAAGAAGCATGTCAAAGGACCATTGCCTAAGTTTGGATCTAAACGACTCAGTAGTTTTTACGGTCTATCTCTGAATGGTTCCCGCTGGGTGCAGTGATAAACTGGGTCATCTTAAATGGGATATGGACCTACCGGAAACAGGTTTTAGAGACAAACACACAAGAACTATTTTGACAAGGTTTGGCTCCAAATTGGCTTTTTTGATTTCAGGGAAGGTATGCTGAACTATCATTTATTGTAGTCCAATTTCTTTTGAAATTGCAAGGCAAATTGGTCTTGCGAAACATTTTTGTAGATAACCTTTTTCTTTATCTGTTATGTTTATGATTGATTGATTGATTTATTCGAGGTTTACTTCCGATGAGCAGTATTCCAGATATATCAAGACAAAATTATCAAAAATCAAAATCCAAGTAGTATGCACATCTTTGTTATATGCATAATCAACCTCCCATATAAAAACTTCCTACCATAAAAACTGTAGGAGGAGTTATCTGGACAAATGATGTACCCTGTAAGCAATATTTTGCATAAAAATGACCAAGTTCAACAATGTGTATTTTGCTGAAAAATTATCAAAAATCAAAATCCAAGTAGTATGCACATGTTTGATATATGCACAATCAACCTGCAATATAAAAACTTCCTACCATAAAAACTGTAGGAGGAATTATCCGGACAAATGATGTACCCTATTAGCAATATTTTGCATAAAAATGACTAAGTTCAACAATGTGTATTTTGCTGAAAAATGATCAAAAATCAAAATCCAAGTACTATGCACATCTTTGTTATATGCAGAATCATCCTGCAATATAAAAACTTCCTACCATTAAAAACTGAAGGAGGAGTTATCCGGACAAATGATGTACCATCAGTGATGACGGCCGGACGGACTGACGGACGGACCAGTCAAAAACTATATACCCTCCGCAACTTCGTTGCGTGGGGGTATAATTATGTTCACTCATTTTTGATATCTGTAACAGTATTTGAGTAATGTGCCGGACAGTGCCAAAGACAACAATTTACTCCCTATGTTTTATTAAGTACCAGAAGACATTGGACTAACCGAACAAAACTTTGAAGCTACATACCCTGGTTATTATCCATGCTAAGCTTGATCCAAAAATCGATTTCAGAAGGAAAAATTGTTAGAAAACAACGGCAGTAGAATACCGAAGGAACAAAGCATAAGATTACATCAATCAAAGTCCAGAGACAAGGCAAAAGTAAGAACACCAGAAGACGGAAGACCAAAGACGCTACACAACCACAAAACGCAAACCCTACAAATACAACAATTAAAACTAAAGCACTAACAGTGTGAACTCTTGAAGAGTGACATCAGGTGCTCCAGAATGGTAAGCTTATCCTGCCCTGCATACAGCATCCGTCACTTATAGGTTTGTAAGATCTGCGTGGTAGCTGATCGGCTGATGTCATTTTCTAACCCGTAAACAACACTAATAAAATCCATGGTACGTGTTACTCCTCTAACCCTCAAACAGTACCAAGGTAAAAATTTGGTAAGTTTCTGTAAATCTCTTTAGTATTCAGACAATAACAAGGATAAAACGGTACCTGCTAACACAACTAACGAGGACAAAACTAAAATATACTTGACAACACAAAAAAAATAAAGCACTGACAGTGTGAACCACCATAAAACCTGAGGGCGACATCGGGTGTTCCTGAAGGGTAAACATGTCCTGCTCTGTATACAGCACCTATCACACTGTCAGTGTGTAAATCCATGGTAAAGTCAGAACCAGTAATGTAAAATCCGGAAAGACGTAATCTAGCTGATCATGAAAATGTCAGTTTTCATTTGTGGCACCGACATTTCGTATCTTATCTATGATGTCGTGGTGAAAAGAAGGATGACTGGACGGATGGACACCGACGGACGCCAAGTGATGGCAACAACTCGTGTTGTCCTTCAAGCCAGATGAGGTAGAAAGAGGTTCGTCGAATTATATTTACCTACCCTCGGCTCTTTTGATAGGGGCCTCGATGGGGGTCCCTTTCCCGAAATCCCGTCAATTTTTATACCCCGCCACACGAAGTGGCGAGGTATTATATGATACCCTCAGTCGTGTGTCCGTCCGTCCGTCTGTCTGTCTGTCTGTCTGTCTGTCCGTCTGTCTGTCCATCCGTCTGTCCGTCCGTCCGTCCCCCGAAGGTTTCCGACTGATAACTTGTGAACGAAATAATACAATGTCTTCAAACTTGGTATGGAAGTTGTTTACTACAAAACTCAGGAGGTCGAGTTCGATTTTGGATTCAGAAATTTAAGGGTTTCTGTAGTTATGCCCCTTGAAACTTTGAAATTTTGCGAATTTTAGGGTTTTTGACTGATAGCTTGTGAACGAAATAACACAAGGTCTTCAACCTTGGTATGTAAGATGTTTTCTACAAAACTCAGGTCAAGATCGAAGGGGTTCCGGAGTTATACCCATTGAAACTTCGAAATTTTGCAAATTTTAGGGTTTTGTACTCATCACTTGTGAATTGAATACAATACTGTCTTCAAACTTGGTATGTAAATTGTTTACCGCAAAACACAAGCCAAGTATAATTTTGGGGTCAGCGGTACACATAGTTCTGAAGTAATGCCCCTTTTAACTTGGAAATTTTGTGATACGTGGCTGGGTATCATGTAATGCATTCTAAATTACTGGAAAATACGTTACAAAGACTCTTAAAGAGCTTGCTTTTTCCCGTTTTACGGGCTCAATTTTCAATGGTTCCCGCTTCACACTCGGGACATCCTTTCCCGTTTTCACGTGCACTTTTTTGCTATGATCCCGTTTCCCGCTGGCTAAAAAAGGCCAATCCCGCTTCCCGCTTATAGGGGATCTCATTGGGGGGTTCTGATCCCGGATCCCGCTTATCGTTTTGTTAAAACCCCGTATCTCGGTTCAGTTCCCGATTCACGCTTATTCACCATTTAGAAAATAGAGTAACCTTTAACCAGTGATACGTTTTTGTGTATATATTCGGATAGTATGGCATTTTGATTGTGTAAGCCAAGTAATTAGCAGTTAATGCTTAGAAAAGAAGACTTTTGAATGTACATTTGTATTTGCATTTAAGTTTAATGTTGAACTTTATACTTAGCCTTCGATCATTTTCGACAAGATTCAGATACGATGAACATAATTGTAAAGCAGATCCTGAAGCAATCAAACTTATCAGCATAAAAATTTTCAGTGCCTGTGTTGAAATTTAACAAATTTAGACTTCTTTTCATTCTTATTGAATCAAGTGTTTACACCTTGCATAATGATATTACTAGTAAACATTGCAGACGCAATAAGGCCATCAGGGTTCTTGAAAATTAAAAGCCAGTCAAGGGCACCATCATCCATCCTAACAAGGAACGGCACTTCATCTAGAAACGCTTTATAGCAGAAACTACTGCAAGTCCCTCATGACGAGTTACTCGGTAATAGCGTTCTGGTTCATTCCAACTTTTACTAAAGTAAGTGTGAACCGAACCGTCAATCCAAAACGAATAATCTAAGGGCAATGGCAAAATCGGAAACAACAAAGAAACAGAGACACAACATGAGTATGGCGCAGAAAAGAAAAATGAAGACACACACAATGATGAACAACATGGACCCAATAAAAACCGTGAGTGAGATCAGATGCACTGGTAGAGTAAGCATCTCCTGCTTCCTATTAGACACCTGCCTTGTTGAACATATCAAATCCCGGGTAGTAAAGTCAAATCCGGTAGAGGAAACAACAATTACGTTTTAAAGGGAAAGATCTGTTGTCATCTGGGAAACAGATGTCCCATAGCGGTCCATAAGATGGTGATGTCGGGGGACGACTTCAAGTTTTGGGTAACATACCCTTGTTTTAGTAGCTTATTTGTGAGCAACCGGGCTCTTTCAAGGAAGTTACTGTATCGAACACAGGCTCTTGAATAGCGAATATGCTGGGAGATGTAAACTCCGTATGCCAGTGCTGTTGGTATGTTGCTACAAAGAAAAGGGAAGTTGACTATTGGAAAAGTGAAGTCATCGCAGTTGTCGTACAGCTCAGTTTGAAGTCTATATCTGTTCTGTCTGTTGTCAATTTTAAGATGAGATCAAGGAATGAGACCGATGTGGAAGTGTCTGTAGAATCATTAATTTCGAGCTCTTTTTGGATAGATCAGATGAAGAAAATCACCAAAGCGAGGGTTGTTTAGTGACAAAATATCATCTATATAACGGAAGCTAAAATTGAAAGATTGGGCCAGTTTTTTTTATCTTTATTTTAAATAAGCTACGGTCTCTTTGTCATCCTGTATCGAAATAATACAGCTTCTGTTCCAAAGGGGCTGGCATCGGTGTATAATTACGTTTTACTGGTATCTGGATATCCGAATATTTGGGCCTACACAAGACAGTTTTATGTTCGTCCATTGCTGCCTGACACCCTAGTGACATTTAATATTTTCACCCTTTTCTGTTAACTTATGAAGGGGTTTGGCTATTTCTGAAAGACCTCTTATATACACGTGGTAGTACGAGCAGTACGGTAGTGCGAAACTTCTCACAACCCTCATGGATTTGGTCACTGGCCATCCAATATTACGTCGGTATATTTTCCAATACAAAACATCAGGATCCAGTCGAAGATCAAAAGGTTCTTGTATCTTGCAGAACGTCACTGATTGTAAGTCGTACATACATTCAAGTTTTTAATAACGAAAAACTGAAATTCCCGCTTAGTAAAATTATTATTTTCCCGAATTTCCGAACCATTTTTATCTAATTTTCTAGTATCCCGAACTACCTCGTTTCCCGTTTTAACGCATTTCACGGGTCACGCTTACAGAAAAACAGTCGATCCCGTGTCACGCTTAGACCCCAATGAGACCCTCCTTATACCCCATCGAGACCCACTTTGATGATTTTTAACACCATTTCATTGCCATTTCCCTTCAAATTACCCTTTCAGTACTTTTTTTTATCATTATCGCTAATTTGCTTAATTTTCAATTGTACTACGGCGGCGATAATTCTATTATCACTGCACTAAGCTGATACGAACATATCATCGTCAATCTCTATGGAACGTTAGCAACAGCTTATTAATATTACATCGCGTGACGTTTCGTGACAAAAATAATTCCAAGCAAGAAAACGCTCCATGTAACCCAAAATAATAATTATGTTTAACTTAACTTAAATAAATATTTCGAAAAGGAAACATTTATCTGGTATAGATCAATAAGGAAATTAGCGATAAAAACACTCTTTTTGTTTAGTTCGGGTGGATTTCTAAGTTCGCATTATCAAAGAAATCCATACTCGCAAAACAATTTACTATATATATAAAATTTTTAACTGTATAATAAGAAAAAGTATAAAAGCAATTAAATTCTGACAAAGAAAGAGCATCAACTTCCATAAATATTCACTCCAAAGCTACGAAGTGAAATACGAAACTTTTTCTCTTTTCAGTATTATAAAAATTTGACACACACACACACACACACACACACACACACACACACACATATCAAATTTTTATTATCAAGAGATTACAAAAGTGGTTGGGATTACAAAAGTGATTGTTACCTTTTACTAAATGTTCTGATTTGATATGCAATGAAGAGACATAAGTTGTCGAAATGGGCGTATGCTGAAATAAAATTAACAGTAACTTCCGATTTTGTTTTTATCTCGAAGCCATGAAATGGCTGGAGAGATGTTAAAATGACAAGAAAAAATCAAGTGAGGCTTCAAGCCTATAAACAGCTTTAAAAGATGATCTTCGTGCTTCCGATAAAATATAGTGCGTAAGTTTCTTTCAAAATCGTATACATTGTGTTTTTAAGTTATATTTCTTCATTTTCTTGAGTTCAATACGGTGTTGCTTTATTAAATTGAAAACAATATGCATGTTTATCAAATTACTCTGTTTTTTTATATAAGAAAAGATGAAAATAACATTTGTTTACCTGTGACAGTGTATTGCATATATTTATAGCAATGAAATCGACATGCGAAATCACACAATCCGATTATTTTCACGTATTACGGAATAACTT
>MJUU01023142.1:147437-186788 GCA_002080025.1 Modiolus philippinarum
TACCAGTAGTCCTAGGCACTTGATATTTGACATGCAGTTGCATCTTGGGGAGTACATACCGATTCCACGCACGGATGGTGGCCCTGGCCCCTTAGTCATGCATGAACGATCACATTAAGTTTTTCTCAAGCAGTTTGTACAGCCTATACCAGTAGTCCTAGGCACTTGATATTTGATATGCAGTTGCGTCTATGGGAGTACATGCCAATTCCAGGCCCAGATGGTGGTCCTGGCCCCTTAGTCATGCATGAACGATCACTTTAAGTTTTAGCAGGCAGTTTGTACAGCCTATACCAGTAGTCCTAGGCACTTGATAATTGACATGCAGCTGCATCTTGGGGAGTACATACCGATTCCATGTCTAGATGGTGGCCCTGGTCCANTTACCTTAAATTTTTATTTTTCATCGCATTTCGATGGGATTTTTTTCTTTTGATTCCTCTTGATATAAGCTTTCAGCATTATGACAATGAATTGGGCGTAGCTCTTACTGTTTCTGAGCTATAGAGGGTCAAAGAGGAATCATAAGGAGTCATAAGGGCTAATTTTTATTTTCCCTAGTTTGTGTCCAGCTAATTACTTGGTCAATCTCCTTATTGTGTCCATCTTATTATTGTGTCAAGCTCTTTCCTAAGTCCATACTCACTTTAAATTACACTTTTTCAAATTTCAGTGGACAACATGCTGCGGTCGTATCATGCTGTGCTCGGCGTAGCCCTTTATTTGGAGATGGGGTTATTAATGCATTGATCAAGGCCCTACCAGGAGGACCAAGAGATTTGTGGTCTAGGATCTCATCCTATAGATCAGTTGCCTTCCAAAGCTGACGAGTCTGGATCTACCCGGTTTGTGTAGAGTTGTCTCTCCTAGACAGGTTCCCTGCCATGGGTATTACCCTTGTCTGGCTGGCTATTTAACCCATAGGTGGGGCAAGGTTGGCGAGAGCCAGGGTGTGTTCCATGCGCTGGTGGGACTGCACTCTACACCTCTAGGGTCCTTGCTACTCTGAGATCCCCTTCGTGTTATACTTGGCCTGGAGTACTAGACCCAAGTTGATGTGTGTTGCCCTTGGGAGGAGTATGAAGGAGTCTTGGTAGTGTAGAGGCTATGTACTGGCAAGGGAAGGCTTCTGCTCTTACATGAAGATAGGAGCTTGTGTATAGTTAAAAATGTACCTGTAACACAATTGGAAATAACAAAATTCCATTAATGGGCATATTCTGAATACGATTGAACTGCAAAATAATTACACCTTTTGTAACTAAGCACTTATCTTGCATACTCACCTGATCAATACACAGTTTTGAATTGTGTAGCTACATGTTATGTTATTTTTTTTTATTTTCAGAGTTACGATCTTGAAAGATAAAGTAACTAGGCAAAGTAAAGGTGTTGCGTTTGTACTGTTTGTTGAAAGAGACTCAGCATATAAAGCTGTAAAGGCTCTCAATAGGACAAAGGTATAAAGCAAGTCATCTATATAAATACAGGCAGAGGTGTATATGCTTGATTGAACTGGAATGAAATGTACCATGACCTTCATTACAAGACAGGGCATTCATTTGTTAGTTTATATCTAGTTACAAATATGTAAAACTACCAATACTATTGCTAATGTTCAAAACTCATTTTCATGAACACATATAGGGCTCTCATGCTGGTTATAATGGTAATAAACATGTTGCTAAAGAAGCGGACACAATAAAAATATTTCACTTAATATAGAACACCCTTCAGTGCTGTGATGCCTCGTCTGAAATGAAGCCTATAATATTCAATACAAATATTGAATGGATGGAAGTGGAACAATAAACTAAAGTGTTGAAGATTGTCATGTTATCAAAATTTTTTTGACTTCTGATTTTAAAACCTATAATTCACATTGATGAATTAAATTAAAAATACTTGCTGTAAAAAATTCATTTATATTTTTTATAATTAAAAAGTTGTTTTGGGAAAGAGCTTATGACTTGTAACTAGTTATTACTCACAAATGTTATAAACCGCTTACAACAAACTTACATTATCTCTTCTATCCTTTGGGAAAAACAGCTCTGAGTTCTAGATAAGTTAGATTATTTACATGTACATGATGTATGTTGTGATTTGTTCTTGAATGAATGATGGTATTAAAATTACTGTAGTAGCCTTTTGTAAATTTTTGAAGTATATTTAGGACCTTGTTTATGTGATGAACAGACAAAAGACAGGAGTTTAGGAGTTTGAAGGAGTAGTTTTTGGAGTTACATTTGTACTAGAGTAATATAGGTACATTCATTGAAGAATTGCAAATATGATAATTCTCCAGGATATGAGCCATAAATTGACAGTACCATAAAATGTGCTATTTCACAACTGGTAACTGGATTTTAATTGACAAAAATCATTTCATTAAAGCACAACAAAATATAGTTTAAAGTCATGTATTCCCTTTTTTCATTGATAAATGTGTCATACCATCCAGAAAATGTTTTGATTTTGTGACAAAAGAGCTTTTTTTGTAGAAAACAATCAACTCAAACTTCCAGTGTATTTTTTTTAACTTAGTGTTATTTATTGATATATTAATAACTTCTTTATATTTTGTATACAGATGTTTGACAGGACTATTAAGTGTTCAGTAGCCAAAGACAATGGAAGAGCAAAAGAATTTATAAAGAGAAAGGAGTACACAGATAAATCTAGATGTTATGAATGTGGTGTAAGACTATGTTTTATATGTATTAAAGGGGAAATTAACTTTATAATATAAGGCCATTCAAAAAAATGTTTGTTTCTCAAGCCCTGTCCTTATTTGCCAAAATGGACCTTTCTATACCCCCTGCAAACAAAGTTGGGGAGGGGTATATAGGAATCACCCTGTCCGTCCATGTATCTTGTCAGCGCATGTTCTCCTGAAGATGTGCATGAAGTAATATGGTTGCTGCCTGATATTTTGAAGGGGAGATAATTCATCTTTGAATATTTTCTGGAAAAGGGGGGAGGGGATGAACATTGTCAGCGCATATTCTCCTCAACGGCTGCTTGGATTTTGATGAAATGATACACATTTGTAGTACACTAACTGAAGATGTGCATGAAGGTATATAGTTGGTGCCTGAAATTTTTAAGGGGAGATAATTCGTTTGTAAAATCTTCTGGAAAAGGGGGTAATAAATCTTGCCAGGGAATGTTCTCCTAAATGACTCCTTGGATTTTTATGAAATGTTACACAGTTGTAGTACACCACCTGAAGATGTGCATGAAATAATATGGTTGCTGTCTGAAATTTTGGAGGGGAGATAATTTGTCTTTGAATATTTTCTGGAAAAAGGGGAGGGGGTGATCCTTGTCAATGCACGTTCTCCTAAACCACTGTTTGGATTTTGATGAAATGTTGCACGGTTTTAGTACACCACCTGAAGATGTGCATGAAGTAATATGGTTGCTGTCCGAAATTTTGAAGGGGAGATTATTTGTCTTTTAATATTTTCAGGAGAAAAAAGTGGAGGTATATCATTTTGTCCATACTTGTATCATTGTGTATTGTGTCCACATCTGTACTGTGTATACAACTTTATTGTGTCCACACACACTTGAATTTATACTTGCCATATTGATTCAGGGTTCAATAAGTGGGGTATACCTGGACACTCTAGTTTTGAATTTTGAACATTGTATTTTTTTTTTATTCTATAAAAGTAATTTAAAGCTCAAAATCTTACCAAAGAACTTAAGTGTACGATAAGAATTCGGAATTAGATTTTTTAGAAAATTATCATAGTAACATCAAAATTAAATTTTAGTGCATACATGAAATAAAGAAAAATTAATGAAAAATAAAAACTGCCTGCCCACACCAAATTAAAAAAAACAAACAATTTATTTGAATGGTCTAACAAAATACAATGTATATGGATTGAATGGAGATGAGACAACAGACCTAAAAAAATCAGAGAAAACAACATAAAATTATTAATTATACTGTACAGCTCAGACACATGGAAAATGCAAAATCCTTGTTGTCATCAAGGAAAAATTTTGCCACGTGGAATTCAACCCCGATCTTTAACATGGACAACTAATTGAGAGCCTGGACAAAGTCTTTTCCTGTGTGGACCCCTCGTGACATCCTGTTGAACACAGAACCATCGTTGGTCAACATTTACAAATCATTGTGTTGTAATGAAAAATATAATTAAAAGGTATGGGCTTAATGTAAGCAAATGATCATTTTTTTCTCCAAATTATTATAAACAAAAAGTTAGGCAGGTTAAAGTTAAAATAAAATTTTCCTTGCCAAAAAGTGTTCCCATGCAGATCATCATAGTTATTTTAGAATTACCATATATGCAAGCCTCAAATTTTTTGTTTGTCTCATTGCCGTGAATAAAAGGCATGAATATTCTGTCAAATAAATGTTCTTTCAAATATTTTCGAGCGGAAATTTGCACTGATGGAAATAAAAATAAAATATTCAATGACAACAACAAGAATCCTTTAGCGTCATATAGTTGTGTAAATGTCACTTGCAATGTCTCAGCTTTATAAATATTCTGTAAAAATAGTTGTCTATCAAATCTTGATCATAAATAGCTTAAAAATCAAAATAAAGCCTGGATATAGCACAACTAAGCAGGAGTGCTTTTGGAAACCATTAGATTATATATATATATACATAGTAGATACGCATAGGTAATTTTCTAAAAACAGAATTAAAAACTGACCAATGAAAAAAATCAATATCTCAGGTAATATGAATACAAATTAGGTAAAGGTGCTCAATCAACAATTCACCTGTGCAATCAAGTTTCTAACATCATTTGAAGTTATGCAAGAAAAGAGTGTTGTCTGATACAGCATTAAGATTTTTTTTCAAAATTTTGACAGTATTTTTGTTGACTTTTATACCATGTATACTGTGCATCAAAGAACAATTTGTCAATGTAACTTTTCAAAATAGAAAAACAGTCAGTATAATAATAATATTAATGTTGTGTTTTACATTGACTAAGCAAAAATAGTAGCCAGGGTGATGGACATAGTGCACTCCCCATCGAGTCGTGTACTATTGTTCATTACCCTGGCTACTATTTTCGCATAGTCAATGTAAAACACAACATTATTATATAAATATAACTATCCTCAAAATATTATGACACACTTAAATATGGATTTTCTTTGCAGGAGGAAGGTCATTTAAGTTACAAATGTCCAAAAAATTTACTAGGTGAGCGGGAACCCCCACCTAAGAAGAAAAAGAAAAAATTTGAAAATAAGTAAGTACATGTACACTTAATGTAATATTTTCGATAATGGGCAGTAAGTAAGTTAGTATGTACACTAAATAGAAACAGACTTAAGAAGATGGTTAAAAGAGGATTATTTTCCATTCTTTTATTTTTATTGATATGAATTTTTAGCTCAAAGGATCATGAACCACAGGGGCAGTGTGAGCTATTGCCATTATTTTGCATCCATGTCTGTCCTTCAGCTTTTCTTATTTTATTCATCTCCTAGGGAACCACTGAAGCAAACTGAACCAAAGTTTACAGGATTAATGTTGCATGGGAGGTACTCAAATAAATAACTAATTTTTCCCCATCTGCTAAGATAATGATAAATGATATTAGAAATTTGATTTCAAAAATTTTATTTTTTGATGATTTTTGTTTCGCCCGCGACGAAAGGCGCGAAAGGCGAGACATATGCGTACAAAGTATGGGGCGGCGGCGGCAGGGTAAACTTTCATATTAAGTTTTTGTGATTAGGTCACTTTCTCAGTAACTATAAGTGGTAGGTCAATGATATTTGGTGTATAGGTTGGTCTTGAGTAGTACATGACAGTCTGCTATATGGCTTTTGTCTGTGACCTCAATTTCACGGTCCAATGAACATGTTAAGTTTTTGTGCTTAGTTTAGTTTCTAAGTAACTATAAGTGGTAGATCATTGATATATGGTATGTAGGTTGGTCTTGGGTAGTACATGTCAGTCTGTCATATGGCTTTTGTCCTTGACCTCAATTTCACGGTCTAGTGAGCATGTTATGTTTTTGTGATTAGGTCATTTTCTCAGTAACTATAAGTGATAGGTCAATGATATATGGTATAAAGGTTGATCTTGAGTAGTACATGACAGTCTATTATATGGCTTTTGTCTTTGACCTCAATTTCACGGTCCAGTGAGCATGTTAAATTTTTGTGCTTAGTTTAGTTTCTCAATAACTATAAGTGGTAGGTCAATGATATATGGTATGTAGGTTGGTCTTAGGTAGTACATGACAGTCTGTCATATGGCTCTTCTCCTTGACCTCAATTTCACGGTCTAGTGAGCATGTTTAGTTTTTATAATTAGGTCATTTTCTCAGTAACTATAAGTGATAGGTCAATGATATTTGGTATGTAGATTGGTCTTGAGAAGTATATGACAATCTGCTATATGGCTTTTGTCGATGACCTCAATTTTATGGTCCAATGAACATGTTAACTTTTTGTGCTTATTTTAGTTTCTCAGTAACTTATAAGTGGTAGGTCAATGATATATAGTATGTAGGTTGGTCATGGGTAGTACGTAACAGTCTGTCACATGGCTTTTGTCCTTGACCTCAATTTCACGGTCCAGTGATCATGTTAAGTTTCCTAGTATCTATAAATGTAAGGTCAATGATATTTGGTATGTGGGTTTATCTTAGATGGAAGATGACAGCCTGCTATTTTGTTTTAGCCCATGACCTCATTTTCACGGTCTAGTGAACATGTTTGGTTTCTCGGTATCTATCAGTAGGTTACTGATATTTGGCATTTTGGTTTTGGATGATACATGACAGTCTTCTGTATTGCTTTTGTCAGTTAATCTAATTTCACAGTCTACCGAACATGTTAAGTTTTCAGATTTAGGCAGTTTGAGTTTTCACATCAGTTTTGTGACCAAGTAGGGACGGACGAGACATCAATTTGGGTCCACACTTGTTTTTATATATCAAATTTTTGATTTTTTAATATTGGAAATTTCTTTTTCTGACATCAAAAAACAAAGATAATCATCATTTTCATTATCTGCTCTGAAACTATTGAAGAATTTAACTAAACTGTATTGGAATGATGTATGGAAGGTCCTTCACAAAGATTGCTGGGATATCATGGCTGCATTTTGTCAGGTGAGCAATACAGGCTCTGTCTCTGAGCCTCTAGATTCTGTATAAAGACACAATGGTATATAGATGTATTTTGTTACCATACATTATTCATAGCATTAAAAACATTGTATACTTTGTCAATAATTTTGTGTTGAATTGACTTAATTATATGTTCATATATAATTGTAGGGATGATGATGTTGACGATGATGATGAGGATAACAGTGAAGATGAAACTGTAGAAGATTCAGCTTTAGACAGCTTAGCTGCTGCAATAAAGTATCAGGTATGAAGATTGTAAGATTTGTGACGTACAAATAACAATCAGGAAATCAGTCAAATCTTTATTGGAATGATATGGAATGTAGTTTTTTTTCATTAGATAATCTTCAGATCCTGTTATTTTTCTAAAAATGTGTTCCTAAATGTAGTATGAGAAGAGTGACACTTGCAGATAATTTTACTTAAAGCAATGAACATCAAAAGAAAGATTGAATGATTTTGATACAATAAGACCACCCAAACTGCAAAGAAAATGTGGTTTTATAATGGAGGTGGACTGATATGGGATGTATCAACATGAGATTGGTTCTCCTGGATGGATTTGAAATCAAATATCATAAGCATCTACATTTTTAAAATCAAATGTTTCCTTTGATTTCTGACACACCTAATTAATAATTATCTTGAGAGTAAATTAATCAAGGACAAAAGATTAATCACCATCTTTTGTCATTATTATTTGGGTAAGCATAGGTGTGGATAAACATAATTTTTACAAAATGTGTAATGACAATTGCAATAATATGATCACTACTGGGCTTGCCATTTCATGTATGGCTTTTTTTTATTGTTTTTAATTTAAAAAAAAACTAGCAATATTATTTCATAATTTTATCTCTTACATTTAGCATGACTTACTTACAGTATACATGCATCATTTTACTTTTCATAAAATTTTCAAAAGAGAAAAATTCACTGATCATGAAAAATAGTACATGTTTTCGTAAGAGTGGTCTTTATCGAGAGGGAATACATTCATTTTAAACATGGAAAGGATGGTCTTTGGTTGGATCAGAGAGGTGGTCTATGGTGGGAGGTCAAAATGCATTACAAGTGATTAACGCATGAGAAACATGGCCTCATAAAGGAGACAGTCTCGTAAGGGAGGGGCAATATAATGGGGGCACTACTGTATTGTGTAATGGAAAACATTAAATAAATATGTTTGTTATACCTTATAATATTTTCCATATATAAATGCATTAGGGAAAAATATCGACAATTTGTCTGTTTTATTTCTTAAACCAAAAAACGATCTGGTTACCAGTCAACAGTTTTCAGTCTGTTGACCGACACCGATCTGTTGACCACCTGCCTTATTTTGATTGGTTAAAAAATATCACGCCCATATCACATGATCTCCTGTCGTCTGCATAACCAAAGTTGGCGACGTGAATTGTATTCAGATGAAATGGAGCGTATTCATTGAACATGAAAAGGTATAACAAAACAGTTATAGACTGGGTCCTCAAACAACAGCTGTTTTGTTTGACCCTCTGACCAAACTGTTGCACTCAGCCTTTGGCTTTGTGCAACAGTTCCGTCCTCGGGTCAAACAAAACAGCTGTTGTTTTCGGACCCAGTCAATAACTGTATACAATTAGGAACTTTAGAGACTGTTTTAGGTAATAGAACAGCTATTTTGCAGTTGTCATCAGTTTTGAAAATATTCCCAAAGAGATTATTTTGATGAAAAAACATAATTTGTTTTCAGCTTAAAATTATTTAGTTTTCAAGTTTATTAAGCTTGACACTGCTTTATTTAAAAATGACGATACTATTTAATTATTGTTAGCCTATTTAGAAATGTCATAGCATCTGTATTTTTGCTTTACTACCAGTGCATCTTGTGTATAACAAATCTATACTAAGCTAGACTGAGTGCTAGAGGTCTCCGCTCTTGCCAGGGGCCAATGATTGTTCCATGTAGCAATGAATTAGCTCTACTCACCACTTTGTTAATTTTTTTAAAGAAATGAACATTAATTGAACTTGATTTGAGAAATTACATAATAAACAAGGTCTTGCTGTAGGAACTGTATTTTATAAGCAGTTAAAAAAAGGGATGAAAATTGGTTTTATGAATTTTACTTGATTTACAGAGAGAACAAATGGAAAAATCGTCAATTAGATATGGTGAATCCAGTTTATATTTTGCTGAGGAAGTTGATGAACCAAAGAAGAAACGATATAAAAAGGATGCATATTTCAGTGATGAGGAAGAAATTGATGATGACACTTGAGGTTCATGAACAAGATCAGAGTTGTGAAAAAATTTGTTAATATAATGAAATTCATTAGTAAATACTTGATACCAGAGAATATATCAAAAGCTCTGGTATATACAAGACTGTGATAGTGCCAAAACATTTGAAACCCTCATAAACTGATTGTACATGAAGATGTTTTTAGTGATATAAAATTCTGTGGAACTCCATGCAGTTTTGTTAATTTCTTATTAACAGAATTCATCAGTTCTGAAGAAAATTAAATAGTGTTGTATAAACTGGTTTCTCTATGAAGCTTTGCTAAGCACAGCTCCTCTTAAACCACTGTAAGGATTTTGATGAAACTTTACACAAAGAAAGGACATTATATGGAGATATGCACGAAGGAATATAATTATTGTCCAAAACCAGGAAGGGGAGATAATTCGACTTTAGCTTTTTGTTGGTGTGCACACTTGTACTGTGTCCACACCTGTATTGTGTCCACACCCACTTAATTTTGCACTTGCCATATGGATTCAGGGTTCAATGTGTGGGGGGTATATTTGGCTGCCATTCGGCCACAGCTCTTGTTATAGAACTGTCTTCCTCCTTGCATGTTGTGTAATCTGGAATTATTTCATCTTTCACACAGTGCTTTTAAGACTTTATTTTGTTGTTTTGAAGATGTACACCAAATTTATCTCTTTTTGAACTTCTGACATTGTTTACTTTGTATTTTGTAGCATAGGGTACTAAGAATGTGTTATCTAAAACTATTGTACTTCTAAATTTTTTTCACAACTATTTTAAACCTTAGGTCACACCAAAAAAAAAATTCTTGTTCTAAGGATTTTTTCACCAAAAATTGGGGGGCGGCAAGCAAAATTTTTATTTTTTATGAAAATTTTTACATGCGCTCATCTAATGAAATTTATTTTTAATTAAAGAGTCCCAATAATAGCAAAGACTGCAATTTTCAGTCTTATGATCACAGATTCAGCTAAATGACACTGCTTAAAGCAGTTACAGGCATTCATTATAGGTATTTTTGGATTATTTTGCTGACAATGAAATAATTACAAAAATAGAATTATATAAAGTGACTTTGTCTCATTTGTATTTACTCCATATCCTTCCAATGCTCATGTGCTATCTTTATGTATATATCAGGGTGTTGTAAGATTTTATTACCGAAGACCTGGAAAGTTTTGGTTTGTCTGTCTTTGAGCAGATTGCTTTACTTTTCTTTCCTAAATCAATAGCCTCTTCTCAGCTTATTCTGTTAGATCAACCCAGTGATATTTGGTCTCCAGTGATTTGTATGAGCAGTATTTTTAATTACAATGTTTCCGCCACTGGAAATCGTCTTAGAATAAAAATATACCCTTCCATAGCTGCCCGAGGCACTGAATGTTTGATAACCAGTGGTGCATGACTGATGCCTTCATGTCCTTTATGTTGCTTTAATATATAAGATCCATGACTGAAAGAGTTTTAGTCAATCATGACTACTTTTTGATTTAAACCTTCACAGACAATTCGTTTTTGTCGGACATCCATGTGGTGGTCGACATGTGAAACAAAAAGGTTAAACATTAGATGCCTTCGTGTTTATAAATGATACATTTTGTACTAAATACCGATAATCGACGGTGACGGACACGAACAAAATCTGGAAATTTGATTTTGCACGATTCAAAAAAAAAAAATGAAATTGGCGAAAATAGGAGCAGCCATTCCTTCGAACAGTTAATCAAATTGGTGTGGCCTTAATGTATGGAAGCTTAGAAGGGCAATTGTTTATTTTAGCTCACCTGGTCTAAATGGCCATGTGAGCTTTTGCTATCACTTAAAGTCCATCATCCATCTTTCAATAGTTTCAAAAATCTTCTCTGACTCCTTAATGTGCTTGGCCATTAGTAATCAAACTTGACCTGAAATTTCAGTGATTTAGCTAGCGCTCGTCACTTTCGCAATTGACGAATCTTTTTTGGAAATGGCGAATTTTTTAAGCCTGCAATTCGTCACTTGAAATTTCAAAAATCGCCAAATATTAAAGTATTATGTCCATAATCTTTGTCACTCTAATTGTCCAAACTGACACTTTAATTACACCTGTAATGCTAATTAAAGGATTAGTTCAGTTGTAAACAAACACCGTCGGTGATTTGTTTACCTGTGTTCCTGGCCTGTTATCATTAATTACCGGTCAATCAGAGGTAACCTGCTCACCTGTATGGCAATTAACTATCAGTTGTTTAAAATTATTAATGTTTTGAACATTTAAATCTTTCTTTCAGCAGAATTTTCATAATTAACAGGTCAAACTTCCCCTTTGAATTTTTGTTAAAAGATCACGTTTTTTTGAAAGTTGGGTTATTTCCCTTTAATGATGTCTTTAAAATGAATTTATTTTTTTAGAATTGAACCTATATGCTGATATTTGCTCTGGTAATTATAACAGAAAATTCATATTTTACCACTATTAGAGCTTAAAAAGTGTTTATAAACAACATTTGTTTGATATTTTGCAAAATAATTTCTTTTATAATACAAATTTATTGAAAGTTTTACGTGTAATAAGTTATAGCAAGTTTATCAGTATAAGGACAAATACACTAAAGCTACTGCATTCAATCTTTGAAGAGGTTTGATGCCACTTCTGATGTCATGTTTAAATACTATTCCAATACATAGCTGAAAATAGGAACTAGAAAGAGCATTATATATCAGGAACAATGATGTGCATATTTAAATACAACCAAATACAGAAAAATTATAAATCATAATTTTAGGATCTCATACTACACATTGCGCCGCGAACTTTTTACACAAAAGTGACTAATGGTCTCAAAATCCTAGCTAAATCCCTGCCTGAATCACCACCGGGGTATGCAGTTTCTTAATTATGTTCAGTTAGTCTGAAGACAAAAGAACATTGCCACTAGTATTAGAAATACAACGTATAGGTAAATTGCTATTTTATTTTTCAAATAACTTAAAAAACTTTTACAGATATTAAAAATCTGACAAGCATGGTAAGATTTACCTGCCGTGCAATTTTGATGAAAATCTGAAAACCTGTCGTGGATTTATTGCCCATTTCCTTCAAATTTTCAAAATTTCTATAATATAAGTCTTATACATTAGAAATGATAGGATATAAAGGTTTTGTTGAAAATGTTTTGAGTTATATTTCAAAAACTATTTGAGATAGAGGTTAAGTTTTAAAAGCAAAAGTGATGAAAGTACATAAAACCTACAGTTTCTACATATGTCCAACAGGTTTGCATCATATTTAGGATGACTGCCAATGGAGAACCTCCATAGTTTAACATAGGATCCATACGAACATGTTGTAAATTGTTAATGCTTGAAAACTGCTTCATACCTCAAGTTGATATTAACTAAGCATGGTAACATGATAGTTATAAAACAAGTTTATGATTTTGGTACTGATTAGAAATCCCAAGAATTGCCACCACAGATGGCATAAACATTGGTTCTCATTGAAAATGTTAAAAAAAATACTAATTCTTGCAACTGTTTCATACATTATATTGATAGTAATTAAACAGACCATCAAACAAATATCATAAACTAAGATGGTCACCACAGGAGATCTTAATAGTTTAACATTGGACCCTATGAGAATATATTATAATTTGCTAATTTTTGAAAACTGTTTCATATGTCAACTTAATATTACTAGTAACTAGGCATATGGTAACATGATGGTTATCTACCAAATGTATATATATTTGTACTGTAACAAGTCCAAAATGGCCACCACAGTGGAACATAATTTTACATAGGGTACTAAGGGCAAAACTTGTAAACTGCTTATTCCTTAAAAATAATTTTATACTTGGCAATGTTACCTGATGGTTATCTACCAGATGATTTAATTAACTACCAATCATAAAACGAAAATGATGGTCACCTCAGATTTATCATTTAACTGTGCTCCTATCGGAAACATAGCCAGGTGAGCCATCAAAGTTTTTGATCTACATTTCCTCAAATTTGAAGAAAATCTGAAGACCCATATAGGAGTAATTGTCCCTTCTTCTTTGAATTTTTTTACCTTTTTAGCTCACCTGGCCAAAGGCCATGTGAGCTTTTGCCATCACTCGGGTCCGTCATCCATCCGTCCGTCCGTCCGTCCGTCCGTTAACTTTTATTCAAAGATCTTCTCCTCTAAGACTACTGGGCCGATAGTAACCAAACTTGGCTTGAATCATCACCAGGGTATGCTCTTTCAAATTTGTGATTTTATTGTCGGTAGACCAAACAACATGGCCGCTGATACTAAAAATAGAACATGGGGGTAAATTGCTGTTTTTTGCAAATTACTCGAAAACCATTACAGATATTAAAATTCTGACACGGAGTAAAAATGATCAGCATGATGAGATCTACCTGCCCTGCAATTTTGGAGAATATCTGTTTACCCGTCTTGGAGTTATTGCCCCTTTTCCGTAAAATTTTCAGTTTTTCGTTAATTCTGGTCTTATATATTGAAATTGATAGAAGATAGAAGAAGTAAAGTTTGTATAACAAAAATGTTCAGTATGGTAAGATCTACATGTCCAGCAATTTTGAAGAAAATCTGACAACCCACAAAGGAGTTATTGCCGCTTTTTCTTTGAATTTTCACAACTTTTGAACGTTTTTACTTTTATTTCAAAAACTGTTTGAGATAAAGGTTAAATGTGAATTGCAAAAGTGTTGAGGTTTTCCAGAACTACAATTTCTACATATGTCCAGCAGGTTCGCATCTCATCCAAGATGGCCACCAGCAGGGAAGATAGTTTAACATAGGACCCTATCGGAAATGCATTCAAAGATCTTCTCCTCTGAAACCACTGAGCCAATGGGGACCAAATTTTGTCATAATAGTCCTTGGGTGGTCCCCTTTAAAGTTTGTGATTTTTTCATTTGTACTTCATTCAAGATGGCTGCCAGCGTGGAGCACAGTTTAACATAGGGACTCTATGGGAAATGCATTCAAATGTCTTCTCCTCTGAACCCATTGAGCCACTTGGAACCAAACTTCGTTACAATAGTCTTTAGATGTTTTCCTTCAAAGTTTGTGATTTTTATGTTCATACCTCATTCAAGATGACCGCCAGCAGGGAACATAGCTTAACATAGGGACTCTATGGGAAATGCATTCAAATGTCTTCTCCTCTGAACCTACTGAGCCAATTGGAACCAAACTTGGTTACAATTGTCTTTGGGTGATCCCTTCCAAAGTTTGTGATTTTTAGTTTGTACCTCATCCAAGAATGAAAATGTAACATCTGCTGAACTGATTTATAGTATGAATGGGTGGTCTATAGGTGACAATGAATAAAACCAGTGACCAGGTGAGCGATACAGGCTCATGTGAGCCTCTAGTTATTTTTATTTTGAAAAACAATTCGAGATAGATGTAAGTTTGAAATGCAAACGTTTTAAGCTTATCAACAACCAATGTCTACATAACCTGGACATGGGATGTTGTCTCCTTGACATTTACCCCATTTCCTTTCTTTTTCATATATATGCCTAGCAGGTTTGCATCTCATCCAAGATGATGGCCATTGGGGAACATAGTTTAATTATATATATAACATAGGACCCTATTGGAAATGCATTCAAAGATCTTCTTCTGTAATGTGAACCAAACTTGATCCAAATAGTCCTTTGGTGGTCACCTTCAAATTTTGTGGATTTTTATGTTCTTGGCAGCCAGCGCGGAAAATAGTTTAACATAGGACCCTATGGTTAGTGTTTTAAAAGATCTTCTTCTTTTGGAGAACTTGAACAATGTTAACCAAATATTACTTTGGTTGTCCCATTTGTGATTTTTATGTTCCTACCTCATCTAAAATGGCAACCAAATTTGAATATCCTGTCAGAAACTGTAACATCTGGTGAACTGATGTATAGTATTGATAATAATGGATTGTTTTTTGGTGACAATGAATAAGTTTTAAACCAGTTACCAGTTGAGCGACACAGGCTCATGTGATCCTCTATAGTTACATATTTTGAATAACATATGTCAGATTTTTAAGGGTTTTCTATTAATGCGTTTTAAGGAAACTGCCTATCTGAAACATGCAACAGATCAAATTACATGCTAACTAATCTTGAGATTAATAACGACTAAAAATAAAACAGGCTTTTTATGCCCCCGCGACAATAAGTCGGGGCATATTGTTTTACCCCTGTCCGTCCATCTGTCAGTGTCAGTCTGTCCGTGGGAGGTGATTTTTAATAGAGGGTACATAGTTTGTCCGCGCAAGTCTTCCCACAGTTTTGACGCTAGGAAGTTTTTTTTACAGATCATTTGTACCTATATTGAAGATGTGCATGTGGTAAGGATTTTGATTTTGGTTCATTTTTGTTAAAATAATACACTGTTGAACTTAGTCAGTTTTTGCTTGATTTCTTAATAGAGGGTACATAGTTTCTCTGCACAACTCCTCCCACAGTTTTGATGCTAGGAAGTTTTTATTTTGCAGATAATTTGTTCTTATATTGAAGATGTGCATGTGGGTAAGGATTTTGATTTTGGTTAATTTTTGTCAAAAAAAGCACTGTTGAATTTAGTCATTTTTTGGCGATTTCGTAATAGAGGGTACATAGTTTGTCCATGCACTTCCTCCTACAAAGTTTTTATTTTGCAGATAATTTGTACTTATATTGAAGATGTGCATGTGGAAAGGACTTTGATTTTGATGCATTTTTGGAAAATATGCATTGTTGAACTCAGTCATTTTTTTTGGGGGGTAATTTATTAATAGATGGTACACAGATTGTCTGCACAACTCCTCCGACAGTTTTGATGCTAGGAAGCTTTTATTTTGCAATTTATTTGTACGTGTATTCAAGATACGCATGTGGTATATATTTTGATTTCGGTTAATTTTTTTGGTGATTAAGTAATAGAGGGTACATAGTTTATCTGGGCAACTCCTATAGTAACATGTGATTAGCGGGGGCATCATATGTGTCAACCTTGCGCTGGGCCATGTCATGCCATGTTTTGTTTTTATGAGACTTTTTTCAGCATTAATTAGATATGGATTCATACAGATTCGAGAGATGTAGACTCTCCAATAGAAAAATGACTCTGTCATTTCAATGAATATTAAGGTGCAAAAAGATATAGTTATCTGCCTGAATAGAAAAAAATCAATCTTTTAATCTTCAAAAATTTCAGATTAAAGAAAAGAAATTACAACATTAGATAATTATTATACTAATCGACCCTCGTGAATATCAATAAAAATGTCATGAGTGCCGAACAAGGCAGAAGGATTAAATGAGTTGCGGAACTTTGTTCTGCAATGAGTTTAATCCACTGCGTTGATCGACATGAGTGAAAATTTTATTGATATTCATGGTGGTCGATTAGTTATGCTTTTTATTATATAGACTTTCTACTCAAAAACTGAGATTTTAGATGCGGATTATTTTTTTTCAATCAATATGCCAGTTGTTTACTTGACGACGACATTGAAGAGATATTGTGACGTCGCTTCATAAAGACGTCATCCGGTGACTATAAATCCTTTATTTTCACCGGTGACAATATGACAATTATCTAAACTGAGAAAACTCGATAAATCACTGTTATCTATATAATAATTACGTTCTCTTCACTTCAAGTAATTTTTTGTCTGCATTCCAATTAGCCAAGTAGTTTCAGAAGAAAAAAATCTTTGAAAATGTTTTCTCATAGTGTTCAATTTTAAACTTAGTTCCTTCTTGGCAAATATCTTGGATGAGGTGTGGACTTGCTGGTCACGTTTTTAAAGTCAATCACCAAAGGACTAGTGTCCCCAAGTTTGGACGCAATTGGCTAGGCTGTTTGAGAGGAGAAGATCTTTGAATGCTTTCCCATAGAGTATAATGGTAAACTGTTTTCCCCGCTTGCAGCCATCTCGGATGTGATGGTCACATAAAAACTAAGCACTTTTGTTAATTTGGACCGATCTCTCCCTCTCATCCAACATGGCCGTCCGTGGTGTACTTTGAACATTGGATCCTATGCGAAATGCATGCAAAAATCGTCTAGAAATCTGTAATCCACTATGGCCATCAGAACTTGGTTTTACATTTGCTCCTTATGCATACAGAATTTAACCCAAATGCATATTATATGTTATTCAGGTTTCAGACGGGGTATATAGGGTGACATACCCTGGATGTTTAGTTATATTTCCTGAGGCGAAGCCGAAGGAAACATAATAAACATCCAGGGTATGTCACGATATATACCCCGTCTGTCACCTGAATTACCTTTCTATTCTGATGAACAGCCTTGGTGAAATGAAATCTGCGAAAAATGTTACTCTTATCAATTACTACATGATATTGTTTTCATGTAATGACGTTGTCAATTTCCATGACAACTTATATTACCTGGCAGTTTTCCGAATATATGTTGACATTCAAGGAAAGTCATCCAATCAAAAGCAGGCTTACATCTGTAAATCGGAATATAACTTGACATATATAGGTCAACACGTTATCCTAATAGCAGCAAGCAGGGAGCCTGTATTGCTCTTGGACTCTTGGATTTTTTTAGCTTTTCTGGCTATAGCCAGGATGCGATTTTTCGATCATTTTGCGCCCCCCTTCCGTCATCCGTCTGTTGGAAATTTGTGTTCTTTTAAACAACTTCTTGACCAAACTTGGCAGGAATGGTACTTATGAGGTACTGACCAAGTGTTGTTAACTTGGTGCCAATCCTTCATCCAACATGGCTGCCTTCGGGGGACTAAATTTAAACATTGGACCCGCAATCATAGATCTTCTTTAAACCAAACATAGCATAACTGGTACTTGTTAGGCACAGAAGCGGAAATTTTATCAGATTAGTGGCGTGTTCAAAAAAGTTTGTAATTTTCGAGAAAATTTGTTTCCAGACCGCAAATTCTATTTCTTTTTTACTGGTCCAATCCGTTTCGCGTCACTAAAACTGCCAAAGGAGTCTGGTGTAAAACAGAAAGGCAGATCGGAGATGAAAATTGTCTGGTACAGTTGTTTGAAAAGGAAACCGATTCTGTAAAAAATATAAGTATAAAAACACGTAGGCAATCAATTGACCAGTAATGTCCGATAACACACAAAACCGCTGATATAAAAAAAAGAGATTTACCCGTTGCACTCCTGTTCGTTTCACCCACTACGTTCGTGAAAAATCATTTTGTGGGACTTCATATTTGAAGTTGTATTGATATATTGGTAAAATTTCCGACTCCTGTGTGTGAGGAACTGAGTAGGATTTGATACTTTGGTGTCAATCTGTCATCCAACATGACCGCCAGCGATGAACTTGGTTTAAACATAGGACCCTAAGCGAAATGAATACAAAGAACTTCTTCTAGAGAACCCCATGAATGGATTTAAACTTAAGATGGCATGAATTTGATCAAGTAATGTTACTCGTTATCTAACAACGCCTCCAGTGGCATACATATTTTTAACATTGGATCCTATGTGAAATGCAAGCAAAGAAAATCTTTTAGAATACTGCTGGATTTATTTAAACTTAACATAGCAAGAATGATACTTTTTTCTGACTTTGTGTTTTGTTACTTTGGTGCCGATCTGTTGTGCAACATGTCTGCCAGCGGTGAACATTAGAAGGCTGATTAGAAATTCATACAAAAATCTTATTCTAAAGAACACCTGAATGGATTTAAAGTTAACATGAATAATAATATTGAATTGCTGACTACAGATTTAATTTGGGCCAATCCATCGTCCAACTTGGCCGCCAGCTGTGTACCAAGAACCTGTGCGAAATGCATGCAATGATCTGTCACAGAAAACTTCTGAATTGATTTAATTCAAACATGGCATGATGTTACTTATAAGGTGTTGATCAAGTGTCGTTACTTTGGTGCCAATCTGTAATCTAACATGGCCTCTAACAGAGAATTTGGTGTAATATTGGACAAAAATGGATACAATGATTTTCGTCAAGAAACCACTGATTAGATCTAAACCAAATTTGGCATGATTGATACTTATGAGATGTCAGTTGGGATAATAAAGCATAAAATATCTTCTCATTGAAATTAAAACGAAACATTTCTTGAATGTCACTTGGAGGTGCTGATCGACTCAGTGGTGTCAGAAGAGAAGTTTTTCAAATGCATTTCCCATAGAGTCTTTATTTAACTATGTTTCTTGCTGGCGGCCACCTTGGATGAGGTACGAACATTAAAATCACAAACTGTTGAGAGACCACCAAAGGAATATTGTGATCAAGTTTGTTCAGATTGGCTTAGTGGTTTCAGAGGAGAAGATCTTTGAATGCATTTCTCCAGTGGCTACCATCATGGATAAAGTACGAACGTAGAAAATCAATAACTGATTGGTATTGTGACTAAATTCCTAAGTTCCAACTAGCCCAATAGTTACAGAGAAAATCAAATGAATGCATTTCCCATGGAGTCCTATACAGTGGCGGATTTGGGGGACCTGGGGCCCCCTTACGTTGGAAATATTTAAAATTCCTAGGGGTTTTTATAAAATTGTGTCCCGGGCCGACCTTTTGGAAAAAAATATGGGTCGCCCCCCTCTCCAGCAGAAAGTCGGGATCTGCCACTGCTATATAAAACTATTTTCCCTACTGCCGGTCATCTTAGATGAAGAACGAACATAAAAATCACAAACTTTGAAACTTTCAGAGGAGTCACCTTTGAATGTATTTCTCACAGAGTACTGTGTGTAACTTTGTTCCCTGTTGGTTGCCATCTTGCATTAGGTACAAACATAAAAATCACAATCTTTTGAAGGGGATACCTAAGGAATAGTACTGCTGTGACCAAATTTGGTTCAATTTGGCTTAGTGGTTTCAGAGATCTTTGAATGAAAAGTAAATGACGGAGGAACGCCAAGTGATGGCAAAAGCTCACCCTGGCCATAGCCAGGTGACCCTAAAACTATATAAAAATCGTAATAAAGATAACAAAATCGGATTTTATTTTAGATTGGTCACTCTTTGGAACACGTACCTTGTTAACGATAATTGCGACATAAATACGTCGACATGCTTCTGAAACTTAGATGTACTTAGATGTATTCAAAGACCCTCTCTGAATGAAAGTCTTGATCATGCGGAAAATGTAGGTCAAAGAGACCCTAATTTTGCCCGGATGCTGACCTTCCTCCATATTATGCAAGGTTAAATGATACTTTTTACATTACTAAAAGACACTTTATGTGAAACATCCGAAGTTGAACTATGGTTCCATTTGCCCTGTGGTTTCAGAGAATAACTCTGAATGTGTTAATCCATAGTGTCCAGTGTTAAACTATGTTCGTCACTTGAGGCCGTTCTGAGTAAATTGCGAACCCTCAAGAACGTCTTTTTATACGGAACCAACTCGAGACAATTACGACTAAGTTTGGTACCGTTTAGCCCATAAGTTTAAGACAGGAAATATCTGATTGTGCGCTCCCATAGACTCCAATGGTAAACTGTATTATACCCCTCTCCATAGGGGAGGGAATGTACTGTTTTAGCCTTTAACGCCTACCGTCTGTCCGTCTTTCCGAAACATATTTCGTCAAGGAGTTCTCAGCTTGTGCGTACAGCAATGATTTGATATTTAGTTTGAAGCTTTGGTATGATAAGTTGTACCGTGTCTCCCCTTTTCAAGCCTGTGAATAATACATTTCCTGTTTGTCGATAACTTTGATTTTCTTTCATAGCCATATTCAAGAATTTCTCAGCTTTTGTATGTATTAATGATTTGATATTTGGGCTGAAGCTTTTGTATGATTAGTTGTACAGTGTCTCCACTTTTCATCACTCATGCACTTGATGTCTACCGATAACTTTTTTCCGTTATAGCCATATATTGAACTTTTAGTCAAGGACTTCTCAGCTTGTGTTTGTATTACTGATTTGATATTTAGTCTGAAGCTTTGGTATGATGAGTTGTACTGTCACTAATCTACTGCCTGTTTGCCGATTACTTTGATTTTTCACATTATATCAAACTTTTGTAAAGGAATTTCCGATTTCTGTTTGTTGTAATGATGACTACACATGGAAATTGAAATCAAGATTGATATCCGTTGGACCTGTAGTTTCAGAGATCTTTGAATGAAGAGTTTCACCTATAGCCAGGTGGTATAAAATTACTTTGAAAAAAGAAAACAGATTTTGTCCACTTTGAACCATAAAAGCCCGAAAATAGTAAGAGCTACATCAAATTAGTCGACAAAGCACTGAAAACTTATCTCATGTAGAATCCAATGAAACGAATCCCTTTACGTCTTAGATAACGTGTGAACATTTTAGGGGAACCACTCGAAAACTACTGTGGCAAAGTTTGGTTACAACTGTCTCAGTAGTTTCTGAAAATATACTTGAAAGCGTATCCAGGGGATCAACCAAGTACTATTGTGATCAAGTTTGGTTCCAATAGGCTCAGAGCTTACAAGAAGACTTGAATTCATTAATCCCAGAAGGTTTTTGTACTTTTTTTATCGAATTGAATTAATATCAATCAAGTTGATGTAGAAAGAAAATATTCGAATGAATTTCCCATAGAGGCATAAACTGGTGACCATCTTGGATTAGGGACGACTATAAAAATCGCAAGAGATTGAAGAGAACCACTCACGAACTCTTGTGACCAAGTTGGTACCAATTGGCTCAGTGGTTTCAGAGATCTTTGAATGCATATCCAATAGGACCATCTTTTAAACTATGCTCCCCGCTGGCAGACATCTTGGATGAGCTACGACTATAACTATCTCAAGAGCCTACATAGCTTACCTGGCTGACATAGACAGTTCAAATAACTATGTGTAATTTTAGCCTACTTGGCATATTTTACAATTGTGCTATTTGTTTAACATATTATTAATTTGCACTGGTGGATATTGACATTTACCCCATTTCCTTTCTTTTTCATATGATGTCATTCAAAACGAATTTTACCTTTTTACCTTTTACCTATAACCCCAATGTTAATGGGGTCTCATATTCTAGTATGTTAAAACACCTCGATCGATGTAATATGGCCCAATGTTAAACTATGTTCCCTGCTGGCGGGAATCTTTTTTCTGATGTGGACTTCCAATACTCATTGACAGATATGACGTGTCAGTGTCCCAAATGAAAGCAGACATTTTCAACTAGATTCACTGAGACGTCTTCCTGGATTTGACTACCGATTTTGACATTTTCCTAGATATACTTACAGTGTGACGGGTGCTGTTAACAGAGCAGGACATGATAAAACAAAGTAATGGAACATTGCTTTTACTGTTGTTCTTCATTACCACAGACGGACATAATCTGACCACTTTGTGTTTCAATAATAAATCATAATGAACGAATTAATAATATGATAAATATTAAAGACAAAAACCTGCTTCATCTCATTTCTAAACCCCAAAATACAAAGTGGTGAGATATTCTGTTCACCTTCAGCACGTGTTCGTCTGTCCGTCCGCCTGTCTATTTGTACGTGCAATACCGTCAATGCTCGAAAATTACAATCACTAGTATATTTACTTCATATTCTTTATACCTCACCATATCGTCGTGTTGTGGGAATAAAAATGCTTAAATTTATACGTTGTATTTTAGTTCGACTATCATATAAATCACTATTACTTTAAGGGCATTTCTTACCCTCGTTTTTATTGAAATGTTGTTAAAAATGTCAAAAACTGATTAGAAAAATCCAGAAAAACTGGGACGTAACTTACATTCTTTACGTAATAGGAGATATTTACAGGATATTCTTCATGATTCCGTTTAATTGGCTTTGGGATCCAATGACCTGAAGATATTACAGGTATACTGGCCTAAGTAATATTAATTTATATTCTGCTGAAGCGAAATATCCAGGTAAATCCTGCAATTTGATTGGTTACCTTGACAGGGGATATGAGACCGTATCCCCGTGGTAGCAAAATCACAATTTTTAAACGCCTTTAAAAGAAAAATTATAGCACTTCTAGCAGAATATAAAAGTTATTCGGGCTTCACAGGGGTCAGGGGATATAAAACACAGACAGGGAATATGAACCCGTATCCCCTGTGAAGATTCCCGAATAACATATAATATCATAGTCGAACTAAAATACAACGTATAAATTTAAGCATTTTTATTCCCACAACACGACGGTATGGTGAGGTATAAATATTTTTATCATATGTTTAGTTATAAATACAGACGTTTTGAATATGTGATACAGTGCATGACGTTCATTCCGTATTCACACTATGACGTCATACCCTTTATCGCATGGCTTACCCTTTATCGCATGGCATACCCTTTATCAAATACCCTTTTTTGAAAAAAAAATTGTCAATTTTTTTTATTAAAAAAAATTTCGGAGGTTAAAATTTGGGGGGGATTTTTTTTGGGGGGAGGGCAAAATTTTTTTGGGGGGAAGATAACAAAGATTTGTTTGGGGGTGAAATTGTTTTGTGAGGATCAGTTAAAAAAATCTAGCAAACTTTTTTCCTTTACATTTTAGAATTAGTCCAAAACTTTTAATCTTTCCGCCCATTTTGAAATTTGCCTCTTTACAAAATACATGCATTTTCTCTTACCGATTTCAATTTTTGACAGTATTTTTCGGATTAGTAGTCCTCTGTTTAAATATATGATAAACTGTAAAATACATTGCAAAATCCGTATCACATGCCGTATCATCCCGAGTTACCAATATCAGCACGAGGGCCTCTGGCCCGAGGGCTGATATTGGTCGAGGGATGATACGGCATGTGATACGGATTTTGCCATGTATTATTCCCTATATAATGACAGAATATGAAGTAAATATACATGAGGTTTGGGTACTCAGGAACCGGTTAAACCCTAACGCTAGTTTTTGCTTGTGCCGGTACCAAGTCCGGCTATTCCGAGTCCGTATCGTTATTCACGTTTTTCTATTGTCTTTCATTTGCGTTTTTCTAGTTAAGTTGCCTGTGGATTGTTACTAGTTGAAGGTGTATACTGTTACTCAAAAGTGAATGAACAAATAGACAGGCGGACGGACAGATGTACACGTGCTGAAGGTGAACAGAATATCTCACCACTTTGTATTTCGGGGTTTAGAAATGAGATGATGCAGGTTTTTGTCTTTAATATTTATCATATTATTAATTCGTTCATTAGGATTTATTATTGAAACACAAAGTGGTCAGCTTATGTTCGTCAGTGGTGATGAAGAACAACAATAAAAACAATGTTCCATTACTTGGTTTTACCATGTATTGTAGATACTTTGTCTCGTGTTCATTTATTTCACATTATGTCATTATTTATTTTTGTAATATAACTTGGCATTTCGTCTTGTGGTTGGGATAAAAATATTCATTTTGGATGATGACCATCTTTGATATGATGAGAGTCTACCGAATATTATTTCAAGTTAAGACAAGCCTAGGGCTATTGATTTTAATTTTGGCGAATTGGCAAAGAAGAGTAGAAGATCTTTAAATGAATATCCTAGGAGGGTCGAATGTCATATTATATTCTCCGTTGTCATCCATCTTGGATTGCATGCAGATCAGATAAGATAGATACTTTTTGAAAGGGAAAAACGAAAGGACTATTTTGACCAATTTTGATTGTAATTGGTCCAGTGAATTCAGAGAAGACCCTTCGGATACAATGTTAAACTTTATGCCTCTTTCAGCTTTCATCTTGTATTAGCAGAAGATATGACAGATTCTATATATTTTGAAAAGGGACTATCCATGGGCAATCGTAACAAGTTTGGTCTAATTGGCTTAGGAGTCTGGTTGGTCGAATAAGAGTCGAGCATACGTCGTACGTGAATCGCAAAGAGACCGAAAATGGTCGAGTGTTAGTCGTGTTCAATCGGGTTAATGCCGAATGGACGTCGTGAGCTAACTCGATCAATGAATTTTATGACGTTGATCGGTATAAAACAGCATGTTCGAGTTGATCTGATCGGCAGTGAAGCTGACAATTAACTATCATATAAATCGATTCATCCTGCTTAACTGAATTAAAAACTCGAAAGTAACAGGTTTTCATACAATTGTAATTTCTCTTGAAATATACCACAATAAAAATATTATTATAACGATATCATTTTATCGTTATTACGATATATTTATATCGAGATAACGAAATAATTATATCGATATAACGAAAAAAATATATCGAGATAACGATATCAATATATATCGTGATAACGATATAATTATATCAAGATAACGATTTATTTATATGGAGATAACGATATAATTATATCGATATACGATAAATATCGAGATAACGATATAATTTTTTTTAAATTTTTGTTCTTTAGAGGTCCCTATGGGCTTCCGTTACATTGTATACATTTGTCAGGATTTCACGTACATCTGATATATCTACAATGTAGACATTTAAGGGGATACGATACAGTACCAAGGGCAGATATATTCGCGACGTCACGAATTAGAGCAAGACGTCATAAACACCAGACTATGCAAATTGTGGACAAATCACTGCATAAAACATGCAAAATAAATATATGATGAAATCGATATAGTTGTGAATTGCTCATAACGCAATTTGGGACATGGTAGCTCCAGATCCGACATACTTATCAAATTGAAACCTGATAGCAAAGACGTCTCATCGGCATCGTTTGCAGTAGAATCAATTTTTTCCCAATAACAATCTGATTTCGTTAAAAAAGATTTACACTTGTTACAAGTAAACAAACGCACGGTAGAAATTTATCAAGTTTGCTGTAATTATTACTTAAAATCACTATAATTTGAATACGAGACCATGAAAATCCTAGTCATTAAAATCTCGTGACTTTTCCAGTGACCTTTTTTTATTTTATTGAGTCAGATTCCCATGGAATTTCTATAACCTATGTACATTTTTCTCCCGTACAAATGCCGTTAGTTAGTTTCTGAAAATATGTCTTGTTTATTTATGGAAAGTCAAATTTACGCTGCATGAATTGTCACAGAATATGAGTAGCATATAAAATAAGTGAATTCATCAATAATAAAAATAAACAAACAAACAAACAAAAATTCAGGCAACTTCACAAATACAAAACAAGCTAGATTTGCAATTGCAAGCAATAGCTGATGTCGCCCCTGGTAGCCAATTCGATGCTTCCATCTTGTTAGCATCGTCAAAATCTACATAAAAATCAAGTTTCGTTGAAATCCGACAACGTTCTAAGCCGGACAAAAATAGGTGGAAGAAAGAAAGAAAGAAAGAAACAATAATAATTAACTAGATTTGCAATGGCAAGCAATAGCTGATATCGCCCCTGACAGCCAATTCGAGGATTCCAGCTTGTTAGCGGCATCAAAATCTACCTAGAAATCAATTTTCGTTAAAATCGGACAAAGTTAAAATTTTTACGTATTTTGGCGGCCATCTTGGAAATGGCGGCCATTTTCAAGTCTACTTTTTAACTTATGTTTGTCTTATCACCTGCAAAGTTTCATTTGATTACATCAAACAATTTTCTGAAAAAGGTCCTGAAAATCTTTTCCCATAGGGTTCAATGTTAATCTATTTTTGGTAGCAGTGGCCATGTTGTTTTTCCGATTGCGACCAAAATTATGTGGAAGCTGCACAACATTAGGCAGATGCTTTCCATAAACTTTCATCCATCTGTGCAACTTGGTTACTGAAAACCAGCTAAAAATGTCCAAAATCAGTCGTTCGTAACTTGGCGGCCATCTTGAAAATGGCAGCCATTTTAAAAATTTTTGACTGTGCATACACATCTTCTTATGGTGTTCCAACTTTATGCCAAGTATGAATCAATTCTGTCCAGGCATCTTTGAGAAAATAGGCGGACAAAAATCATTGGAAGAAAGAAAGAAAGAATAATAACAAAGAAACAGACCAAAAAGAACATGTCGTCCCGACTACGTCTGGGGCGACATAACAAGTTATAACTGTGTTCGCAAGCGAAACACAAAAGTCTCCCAAACGAACTCTCATATCGGAAATCTGATTATTATAAAACCCCCTTTAATAAAAGTTGAGCAGGGGGTCCCCTTATGATCTACTGTATACATATAATTGAAAGCAAAACATAACACAGCACAAAACACATTTTTCTCAAAATGGCTTGGTTTCCATGGCAACCAAATGCTTCCTTATCCATGACAATGATTCTAGACCTTGTTTCAAAATAAATTTGGGCAGGGGTTCCCCTTATAACCATAATAATACATCTGTAATGAAAATGCAATAATCATTAATAAATGCACTTTTTCAAAATGTCAATTTTTTTGTATGGATTCCATGGCAACCGTACTAATTTTGAAAATTATAGGTTTTTGGCTTGGTTTCCATGGCAACCAAATGCTCCATTATCCATAACAATGAATTTCATACCTGGTTTCAAAAAAAAAATTGGACAGGGGTTCCTTTTATAACCTAAATAATACATATAGCTATAATGAAAATACAATTTTCAATAATAAATGTGTTTTTTCTCAAAATTTCATTTTTTTGTATGGCAACGGTTCTAATTTTGAAATTTCTTATCCTGTTGAACCTTTTCTTACATGACAAACATCTTTCCTATGAAGTTTCATGGAGTTACAGTCACAAGTTTTCAAGATACAGTGAAAAAATGGTGAAAAAAAATCAAAATTTCATTTTCCCATAGGGTTATCATGAAGGACCCCACCCCTATTTGAGCCCCCAAAAGTACCCTTAATGAACCCCTATCTGAAATTCTTTTAGATGTTGCAAAGCTGGATGTATGGGGCTAACATCCTTCAAAGTTTGAAGGCTTTAGGTCAAATGGTCTCTGAGATCTGTTTTGGACAAGTTCACGCGGACGAGAATAAAGAAAAAAGAATAATAACTAGATTTGCAATTGCAAGCAATAGCTGATGTCGCCCCTGGCAGCCAATTCGATGATTCCATCTTGTTCGCAGCGTTAAAATCTACCCAGAAATCAATTTTCGTTGAAATTAGACAGAGTTGAAATTTTGACGTAAAATGGCGGCCATTTTGAAAAAGATTTTTTTTTGCATAGACTTTTCCAAATAGTTATCCAGCTTTGTAGCAAATATGATTGAAATCTGCCCATGCATCATTGAGAAAATATCAATTTTAGTTGAAATTGGACCGAATTCGATTTTTTCGTATTCGTGCGGCCATACTGAAAATGGCGGCCTTTTGGAAGAAAAATTTTGTTGAATGCACAACTTTAAATAAAAAAAAATCTGAGCAGGGGTTCCCCTTATAATTTACTTTATACATATAGTTGAAATCCAAACATAACACAGAGCAAAAACACGTTTTTCTCAAAATTATAGCTTTCTTGCTTGGTTTCCATGGCAACCAAATGATTGATTATCCATTAAAACCCATTTGATACCCTGTTTCAAAAAAAAAAAAATGGGCAGGGGTTCCCCTTATTATCTAAGTAATACATATAGCTGTAATAAAAATATAATTATACAATTTTCTAGGAATTTCAATTTTTGGTATGGTTTCAATGGTAACCATAATTTTTTGCATGCTGAATACTGTAGATCTTTGTCTTACATCACACAAACCTTCCTATGAATTTTGACGGAGCTAGTTTTTTAGATACAGTGAAAACATTCAAAATTTCATTTTCCCATAGAGTTACTATAGGACGACCCCACCCCTTTTTGACACCCCCTAAAGTACCCTTAATGTACCCCCTTTGAAAAAGTTTTTAATGTTTGCACATCTAGATACAGGGGCTAATATGGTACCAAGTTTGAAAGCTCTAGGTCTTATGGTCTCTGAGATTTTCAATGGACAAGTTCATTGCGACGAAAAGAAAGGGAAAGAAGAATAACTAGATTTACAATTGCAAGCAATAGCTGATGTCGCCCTGACAATCAATTCGATGATTCCATCTTGTTTGCAACGTCAAATATCTAGAAATCAATTTTCGTTGAAATTGAACAAAGTTGAAACTTTTACGTATTTTGGCCGCCATGCTGGAAATGGCGACCATTTTGAAAAAAATTCATAGACTGCAATTCTTGTTATGATGTTCTAACTAACTGCCAAGTTTCATTTGATCACATCTGACCATTTCCTGTAAAAGGTCATGAAAGTGTTTTCCCTTAGGGTTCAATGTTAATCATTTTTCGGCAAAGGCGGCCATGTTGTTTTACTGATCACGACAAAAATTATGTGGAAGCTGCACAACAATAGGCAGATGCTTTCATCCATCTGTGCATGGTGCTTTTTGAAAACCAACAAAAAATGTCCAAAATCAGTCGATCGTAACTTGGCATCCATCTTGGAAATGACGGCCATTTTGAAATTTTTTGTCGGTCCATGCACATCTCCTCCTTGTGATCCAACTTTGTGCCAAGTATGAATGAATTCTGTCCAGGCATCTTTGAGAACAAAGCCGGACAAAAGTCATTGGAAGAAAATAAAAGAGAAAAGCAATAACAATACTAGATTTGCAATTGCAAGCAATAGCTGATGTCGCCCCAGACGTCCAAGTCAAAATCTACCTAAAAATCAATTTTCGTTGATATCGGACAATGTTGAAATTTCTACGTATTTGGCGGCCATCTTGAATATGACGGACATTTTGCTAAATGTTTTCGCATAAATTCCTTCCTTTCATCTTTTTAAACATTAATACAGAATATGAAGAAATTTTGCCATTCAGTTCCTGGTTTATTAAATCCTCAATATTTTGACGTAAAATGGCGGCCATCTTGAAAATGGCGGCCATTTTGAAAATTTTTGTTAGTGCATCAACATCTTCTCATGGTGTTTCAACTTTGTGCCAAGTATGAATGAATTTTGTCCAGGCATCTCTGAGAACGAAGCCGGACAAAAATCATTGGAAGAAAATAAAAGAGAAAAGCAATAACAATACGAGTGATGATATGTTTGCATGCAAACACAAGTCGCCCAAACCAGATTCCATACTCAATTAATTGCTCTTTGAATGAATGTTGTGTTGTGGATTTATCACCAATGATTGTAATAATGTTTTCGGAGTTTATTGTTTTTTTATTCCTCATATCAGAATTAGTGTTTAAAATTCATTATGGTTTCGTCTTTCAGTGCCAGTAGTGCTTTGATTCGCAGGTTAAAATATTTTCTTTATTGCGTCAGAAAGTAAGTTGCGTCATAATGTTTTCATTATTGATTCATCACTGAAACCAATATTCCAAGCTTAATATGCGTATTTATTGATATTTTAACATGAAATAAAGTTTTGGGGTGTGACCTTGCCCTTTGACATTGATCTCATTTTGAAGGTCCCGTCTTCTGGAACATTTTGTATGTTGAATGTCTTTTTGTATCTTCAACGGTATTTGAGCTATAAGCAAAACCTCAAAATCGGACATCAAAATTGCTTTTTGGTCCATAGGTCGAAAACGGTTGGTCCAATAATTTTGGACCCAATGTAACAAATATAGATCTTAACAAGACACACATTTTTGAAATTACATGTTTTTAGCTATCTTTTACCGTTTAAGAGTTATAGCAAAAAAAAAAGAGTTATAACAAAAACAAGGTCTAAGTTCAAAGTTCAAAGTGACCAATGACCTTTGACCTTGGCATTTTTAAATTAACACATATCACCTAAGTTGAATGGAAAAGGTCCCATGTTTCCATCTCTTACCGTTTTCGCGAAAAATCATGTTTAAAGATATGACGAAGTTTTCAAGGGGCATAACTCACGAAGGGTTGACCATAGAGTTTCGGTTCAAATGTAACGAATGTCCATCATGACCTAACAAACATTTTGTCTTTTCATTTAATCATCTATCTTTTACGGTTTCAGAGTTATTCCAATAAGAATGTTTGAGGTCAAAGTTCAAAGTGACCAATGACCGTGGTCATTTTGAAAATTTTTAGACCTTCCTGCACATTTTGAGGTTGGTATCTACAATGTTACCAAGTTTCATCAAGTTTGGTCCATCCATCTCTGAGAAAATGTTTGGACAATGTTTGAAAAATCATTGAGGAATAATGATAATAACTAGATTTGCAATTGCAAGCAATAGCCGATGTCACCCCAGACTCCCCATTCGATGATTCCATGTTATTCGCCGCCTCAAAATCTACCTAGATATCAATTTTCGTTGAAATCGGACAAAATTGAACTTTTCACATATTAAGGCGGCCTTCTTAGAAATGGCGGCAATTTTGAAAATTTTTGTCGCATAGATTCCTCCCTCTCACCTTACTGAACATTTGAACCAAATATGAACTCATTCCTCTGAGCAGTTCCTGAGATATAGAATCACCAATTTTTCAACGTAAATGGGCGGCCATCTTGGAAATGGCGGCCATTTTGAAAATTTTAAACGCACAGCATATAACTTCAGATGATGGTCCAACTTTATGCAAAGTTTGAAATCATTCCATCCAGCCAATTCAAAATAATCGCTCGGACAAAATTTATTGGAAGAAGAAAAAAAAAGAAGAATAATAATCAGAAGAAACGTAGAATAACAACATGTCACCCCGACTACGTCTGGGTGACATAATAACGAGTGATGATATGTTTGCATGCAAACACAAGTCAACCAAACTAGATTCCATACTCAATTGCTTTTTGAAAGAATGTTATATTGTAAATTTATCACCAAGGATTGTAATAATGTTTTCGGAGTTTATTGTTTTTTATTCCTCATATCAGAATTAGTGTTTAAAATTCATTATGTGTTCGTCTATCAGTGCTAGTAGTGCTTTGATTCGCAGGTTAAAATATTTTCTTCATTGCGTCAGAAAGAAAGTTGCGTAAGATGTGCTCATTATTGATTCATCACTGAAACCAATATTCCAAGCTTAATATGCGTATTTATTGATATTTTAACATGAAATAAAGTTTTGGGGTGTGACCTTGACCTTTGACCTTGACCTCAATTTGAAGGTCCCGTCTTCCTGAACATTTTGTATGTTGAATGTTTTTTGTATCTTCAATGGTATTTTAGCTGTAAGCAAAAAAACCGAAATTCGGACATAAAACGGTTGGTCCAATAATTTTGAACCCAATGTAACAAATGTAGATCTCAACAAGACACACATTTCCCCCCGTTACATTTAATCAGTTATCTATTACGGTTTCTGAGATAATCCAATAAAAAGGTCTGAGGTCAAAGTTTAGAGTGACCAATGACCTTTGACCTTGGCATTTTTAAATGTAACACCTATCACCTAAGTTGAATGGGAAAGATTCCAGGTTTCTACCTCTTACAGATTCCGAGAAAAAACATGTTTTAAGATATGACGAAATTTTTAAGGGGCATAACTCATAAACGATTCATTATAGCGTTTCGGTCCAAATGTAACAAAGGTCCGTCAGGACCTAATAAACATTTTTGTCTTACATATTATCAGCTATCTGTTACACTTTTCGAGATAATCCAATCACAAGGTTTGAGGTCAAAGTTCAAAGTGACCAATGGCGGTGGTCATTTTTGAAATTCAAAGACCTTTTTGCACATCTTGGAGTGGTTGTCCACAACGGTGCCAAGTTTCATTAAGTTTGGACTACCCATCTCTGAGATATTGTTAGGATATTGTTTGGACAAAGTTCATAAAATTCATTGGAGAATAATAATAATGAAAAAAATATATAATTGTATCAGGATGCTGATACAAAAGTCTCCCAAATGAACTCCCAAATCAGAAATCGGGCTACAAATCACTTCCAGTAACTTCGGTATTTAGTTATTTGTTACCACTGGGTCGATGCCTTTGCTGGCAGACTATTAGCCCCCGAGGGTATTCACCAGTCCAGTAGTCAGTACTTCGGTGCTGACCCGAAAGACGATTTTATTATGAACCTTGCAATATCTAAAATTTTGAAAATTTTGTTGAAAACTAAGGAGTATCTCCCTCATGCAAAGCTCTGTCCTTGGTTGATTTTGGCTTTACATTTAGATCATATTGGGTATTTGTTCTCTATCAGTTTTTTAACATATTTGATTTTATGGTCTTCCAAACGTTTAGATCTTATCTGCACTGAAGAGACATAAGTTGTCGAAATGCGTATATGCACAAAATAAATTTACAGTAACTTCGGTATTTAGTTATTCCACACAACCTATGCAACCTTTCTGCTGGGTTTTATTCAATTCTGAGCATTTTTAATTTTCCTGCCCTTTTTGTTCTCCATGGTAACGGTCACCATTTTGAAGTCTTGGAGACGAGAGACCAATTCTTCATGTCCTAAGCAACCTCCCTGTCAAGTATCATCCAAATCGGAGCACTTTTAAATTCCTGCCTTTTTTGCCATTTCCATAGCAACAGGTGCCATTTTGAAGTCTTGGAGACTAGAACTCCATTCCCTATGTCCTAAGCAACCTTTCTGTAAAGTTTCATCCAATTCGGAGCTCTTCCATTGTCCCGCCTTTTTTGCAATTTCCATGGCAACCGGTGCCAAGATGAAGCCTTGGAGACCAGAAACAAATTCCTAATGTCCTAAGCAACCTTCCTGTTAAGTTTCATCCAATTCTGAGCACTTTCATTTTCCATCCTTTTTTGCCGTTTCCATGGCAACCGGTGCCATTTTGAAAATTCCAAGACCTGTTTGCACCTTTCGGGATAGGGATCCATCTTCCTGTGAAGTTTGGTGAAGATCGGACCATTAGTTTCCGAGAAAATGGTCGGTCAAATTTTGAGGCGGAAAGACAAGAAGAACAAGAAAAACTAGATTTGCAATTGCAAGCAATAACTGATGTCGCCCCAGACGTCCAAGTCGATGATTCCATCTTGTTCGTAGCATCAAAATCTACCTAGAAATTAATTTTCATTGAAATCGGACAATGTTGAAATTTTTACGTATTTTGGCGGCCATCTTGAATATGGCGTACATTTTGCAAAATTTGTTCGCCTGAATTCCTTCCTCTCATCATATTAAACATTAATACAAAATATGAACAAATTCTGCCATTCAGTTCCTGATTTATTGAATCCTCAATATTTTGACGTAATATGGCGGCCATCTTGAAAATGGCAGCCATTTTGAAAATTTTTGTTAGTGCATGCACATCTTCTCATGGTGGTTCAACTTTGTGCCAAGTATGAATGAATTCTGTTCAGGCATCTTTGAGAACGAAGCCGGACAAAAATCTTTGGAAGAAAATAAAAGAGAAAAGCAATAACAATTCTAGATTTGCAATTGCAAGCAAAAGCTGATGTCGCCCCTGGCCGCCAATTCGATGCTTCCATCTTGTTTGCAGTGTCAAAATCTACCTAGAATTCAAATTTGGTTGAAATCGGACAAAGTTGAAATTTTGACGTATTTTGGCAACCATCTTGGAAATGTCGGCCATTTTGAATTTTTTTTGCTGCATGTCCATCTTCTAATGGTGATTCAACTTTTTGCCAAATATGAATGAAATCTGTCAAGGCATGTTTGAGATTTAATGATTTTTATGGAAATCTGACATACGCAAAACACTGACGTAACTGGGCAGCCATCTTGAAAATGGCAGGCATTTTGAAAATTTTTTTTAGTGGAGGTACAACTTCATAAGGTGATCTAACTTGGTACCAAATATGAATGAATTCTTTCCAGGCATCTCTGAGAACGAAGCCGGACAAAAATCATTGGAAGAAAGAAAGCGGAATAATAATAATAAGAATAGAGAAACGGACAAAAAACAATATGTCGCCCCGACTACGTCTGGGGCGACATAATACTAGATTTGCAATTGCAAGCAATAGCTGATGTCGCCCCTGACAGCCAATTCGATGATTCAAGCTTTTTCGCAGCATCAAAATCTACCTAGAAATCAATTTTCGTTGAAAATTAATTTAATATCCAATTCTGAGCACTTTGATTTTCGCGCCTTTTTTGTCGTTTCCATTGCAACAGGTGCCATATTGAAGTCTTGGACATCGGAAACCCTTCCCCATGTCCTAAGCAACCTTTCGGTAAACTTTCATCCAATTCTGAGCACTTTGATTTTCCCGCCTTTTTATTGTTTCCATGGCAACCGGTGCCTTTTTGAAGTCTTGGACATCGGAAAGCTTTCCCCCATGTCCTAAGCAACCTTTCTGTAAACTTCCATCCAATTTTGAGCACTTTGATTTTCCCGCCTTTTTTGCCGTTTCCATGGCAACCGGTGCCACATTGTAGTCTTGGACATGGGAAACCTTTCCCCCATGTCCGAAGCAACCTTTCTGTAAATTTTCATTCAATTTTGAGCACTTTAATTTTCCCGCCTTTTTTGCCGTTTCCATGGCAACTGGTGCCATTTTGAAAATTTTTGGTGGTGCATGCACATATTCTTACAGTGGTTCAACTTTTGCCAAATATGATTGAATTCTGTCAAAGCATGATTAAGAAAATTTCAATTTTCATTGAAATTAGACGAATTTCGAATTTATCGTTTTTCGGTCGCCATCTTGGAAATGGCCGCCACTTTGAAAAAAAATTTTTTCTTGCATGCACCCCTCCATATAGTTTTCCAACTTTGTACCAAATATGAATGATTTCTGTCCAGGCATCATTGAGATATAAACCGGACAAAAAGAGGTGGAAGAAAGAAAGAAAGCGTAATAATAATAATAATAATAATAATAATAATAACAAAGAAACGGACCAATAACAATATGTCGTCCCGACTACGTCAGGGGCGACATAATAAAACTTAGTATTAATTGTGTTTGGATGCAAACACAAGAAGTCTCCTAAATGAACTCCCATATCAGAATTCAAAAGCTTTAGATAACCCACAGTTTTAAAACAACCTTCCTGTCAAATTTCATCCAATTCTAAGCACTTTGTAATTTCCCGCCTTTTTTCCGTTTCCATGACAACGGTCGCCATTTTCAAGTCTTGGAGACCAGAACCCAAATCTAGAAATGTTAGGCAACCTTTCAGTAAAATTTCATCAAATTCTGGGCACTTTGATTTTACCCCCTTTTTTACCGTTTCCATAGCAACGAACGCCATTTTTTAGTCCTTGAGACCGGAACCTATTTCTACACATGTTCGGTAACCTTTCTTTGAAATTTCATCCAATTCTGACTACTTTGATTTTCCCGCCTTTTTTACCGTTTTCATGGCAACGGTCGCCATTTTGAAGTCTTGAAACAGGAATCAATTCTACACATGTTAGGCAACCCTCCTGTAAAATTTCATCCAATTCTGAGTACTTTGATTTTCCCGCCTTTTTAACCGTTTCCATGGCAAAGGTCAGCATTTTGAAGTCTTGGAGACCGGAACCCAATTCTACATATGTAGGCAACCTTCCTGTAAAATTTCATCCACTACTGAACACTTTGATTTTCCCGCCCTTTTTACCGTTTCCATGGCACCGGTTGCCATTTTCGAAATTCCAAGAACTTTAGGATCAACTTTGGATCCATATCTATCACGCAAAGATGTTTCATGAAGTTTGGATCACTGGTCTCTTAGAAATCGTGCGCACAATTTGGAGGCGGAATACGGAAGAAGAATAATAATAATAATAAAAATTTATAACTGTATCAGGATGCTGATACAAAAGTCTCCCAAACGAACTCCCAAATCAGAAATCCGGGCTAAAAATCACTTCCACACATCGTAGGCAGCCTGTCTGTTGAGTTTCATTCGATTCTGAGCACTTTCAATTTTCCCGCCTATTTCTGTTTCCATGGCAACGGATGCAATTTTGAAGTCTTGGACACCAGAAACCAATTCCTCATGACTTAAGCAACCTACCTGTAAATTTTCATCCAATTCTGAATACTTTGATTTTCCCGCCTTTTTTGCCGATCCCATGGGAACAGGTGCCATTTTGAAGTCTTGGACACCAGAAACCAATTCCCCATGTCCTAAGTAACCTTCCTGTAAAATTTCATCCAATTCTGAGCACTTTCATTTTCCCGCCTTTTTGCCGTTTCCATGGCAACCGGTGCCAATCTGAAGTCTTAGAGACAAGAAACCGATTCCCTATGTCTTAAGTAACCTCTCTGTAAAATTTCATCCAATTCTGAGCACTTTGATTTTCCCGCCTTTTTTGCCGTTTCCATGGCAACCGGTGCCATTTTGAAAATTCCGAAACCTTGTTGCACCATTCCAGATAAGGGCCTATCTTGCTATGAAGTTTGGTCAAGATCTGACCACTAGTCTCTGAGAAAACGCGCGGACAAAATTTTGGCGGAAAGACGAGAAGAACAAGAATAATAACTAGATTTGCAATTGCAAGCAATAGCTCATGTCGCCCCTGACAGCCAATTTTTCACGCATTTTGGCGGCCATCTTTGAAAAGGCGGCCATGTTGAAAACAATTTTTCTTGCATACCCTCCTCCAGATAGTGATCCAACTTTGTACCAAATATGAATGAATTCCATTGAAGCATAATTGAGAAAAATTCAATTTTTGTTAAAATTGGACGAATTTCGAATTTTTCGTATTTTGGCCGCCATCTTGAAACTGGCGGCCACTTTGAAAAAAATTTTACTTGCATGCTACCCTCCAGATAGTGTTCCAACTTTGTACCAAGTATGAATTATTTCTGTCCAGGCATCATTGAGATATAAGCCGGACAAAAAGAGGTGGAAGAAAGAAAGAAAGCGTAATAATAATAATAATAACAAAGAAACGGACCAAAAACAATATGTCGTCCCGACTACTTCTGGGGCGACATAATAAGAATTGAGTAAAAACAATAAGTCTCCCAAAACTTCGTTTGGGAGACATAATAATAACTGGATTTGCAATTGCAAGCAATAGCTGATGTCGCCCCTGGCAGCCAGTTCGAATCTTCCATCTTGTTCGCAGTGTCAAAATCTACCCAGAAATGAATTTTCGTTGAAATCCGACAACATGGAAATTTTGACGTATTTTGGCGGCCATCTTGAAAATGGCGGCCATTTCTGAATTTTTTTCCATTGCATCTTGTTCGCAGTGTTAAAATCTGCCCAGAAATCCATTTTTGTTGAATTCGGACAAAGTTGATATTTTTTTGTTACGTAAAATGGCGGCCATCTTGAAAATTTTTTTTTCGCATAAATTTTTTCCTCTCATCTTATTGAACATTTATACAAAATATGAACAAATTCTGTAAAACAGTTCCTGAGATATATAACTTTCCATTTTTCAACGTAAAATGGTGGCCATCTTGGAAATGGCGGCCATTTTGAAATTTTTTTCATCGTCATACAAAGCTTCACATTGTGGTTCAGGTGTGTGCCAAGTATCAAATGATTCGGTTCAGGCAAACTATGAGAAGTCCTGTGGACAAATTTATTGGAAGCAAAATAATAATAACTAGATTTGCAATTGCAAGCAATAGCTGATGTCGCCCCTGGCAGCCAATTCGATGCTTCCATCTTGTTCGCAGCGTCAAAATCTCCCTAGAAATAAATTTTCGTTGAAATCGGACAAAGTTTAAATTTCGACGTATTTTGGTGGCCATCTTGGAAATGGCGGCCATTTTGAACATTTTTTTCCATTGCATCTTTTTCCCAGTGTCAAAATCTACCTAGAAATCAATTTTCGTTGAAATCGGAGAGAGTTGATATTTTTTTACGGAAAATGGCGGCCATCTTGAAAATGGCGGCCATTTTGATTTTTTTTCACTTAAAATCCTTCCTCTCATTTTATTGAACATTTATGCAAAATATGAACAAATTCTGTAATACAGTTCCCGAGATATTAAATTTTCCATTTTTCAACGTAAAATGGCGGCCATTTTGAAAATTTTTTCACCGTCATGCAAAACTTCACATGGTGGTTCAGGTGTGTGCCAAGTATTAAGTGATTCGGTTCAGGCAAACTGTGAGAAGACCTGTGGACAAAAATTGTTGGAAGTAAAATAATAATAATAACTAGATTTGCAATTGCAAGCAATAGCTGATGTCGCCTCTTGCAGCCAATTCGATGATTCCATCTTGTTCGCAGCGTAAAAATCTACCTAGAAATCAATTTTCGTTGAAATCCGACAAAGTTGAAATTTTGACGCATTTTTGGCGGCCATCTTGGAAATGGCGGCCAT
>MJUU01023149.1:0-21796 GCA_002080025.1 Modiolus philippinarum
ATTTCAAATGGCGGCCATTTTGAAAATGGCGGCCGAAAAAAATTTTTGGCCCCAGATTTGTAATTAGGACCATGAGAGCTACCTGGAAACCAAATTTGGTGGAAATCAGACAACCTTGAGAAATTTGCATATTTAGGGGTCAAAAACACGTAACCAGGGTCGCGACCCAAAAAAAATTTTTTGCGTGATTAATCATCCTGAGGATGAATCGAACATTTTCCCCCATTCAGAAATGAAAGTGACAATAAAAGTCCGAAACGATCAAAGGAAGAGACCAGTAAGGAAAATCCGTATAACATTCGACTAAATCAGGGAAACAGGGAATTTTGATATCGGTTACGGTTTATGAGGAGATCTGCTAACAAGATAAACCGTGTTAGGGGAGATAACTCCGTTACTAAAAATAGATCGATATGCTTGACTGAGTTTTGAAGTCCCGCGGTGATATCGATTCATGACACCAAGAGTCGAAATGATATGTCGCATAGTTTTTTTACAGCGGTTGCGGCGGAAAAAAAGAATAAAAAAAAATTAAAAGGTCAATTGTTCAGAGAACAATTGCAAGGTCTTTCACCAGTTTTCACCATGAGTATATGGTTTGGTTTTATTCTGATGTCTATTCCAGTCAAAAATGTGATGTAAAAAAAAGTTCTGACCTTTATTAGTCTTTTGCTCAACGGTTGCTAAGGACTTTTTCGAAAAATAAGCTTGTTGCTAAGGACATGAAAGTCACTTCCGGTTAACAATGTCATTTATTTCCTCTTTACAACATTACAAAACTTTTTGCATATGGTTGATAAGGACTTTTATGGCAAATAACGTTGTTGCTAAGGACCTTGACCTTTGACCTTGAGCCATTTTGTCGGCCATATTGAGCTGAACATTTTATCTTCTTATGTTTTAATTGTATCTTTAATACTTTTTGAGATATAAGAAAAAAAACCCTAAAATCGGACCTCGAAAAATGGTTTTTGGGCCTTAGGTTCAAAACCAATGGTCCAATTATTTTGGACCCAATGTACCAAATGTAGATCTTAATAAGGCTAACATTTTCTCCAATACATTTAATCAGCTATCTATAACAGTTTTCCAGTTTATCCACTAACAAGGTTCAAGGTCAAAGGTCAAGGTCACAATTCACCTTTGACCTTGACATCATTTGAAAGGTCAAGTCTTGCAATCAACATTGGTGAAGGTTTCAGGTCTCTACCACTTATCGTTTGGGAGTATTTAGCAATAATGGAAACTCAAATTCTTTCAAAGGGCCATAACTCATACAAAGAGTCGTCAAATCTCTTTGGACCAAATGTAACAAAGTTGCGTCTCGTGAAGATGAACATTTTTCCCATTACATTTAATCAGCTATCTGTTACGGTTTCCGAGTTTATCCGCTAACAAGGTCAAAGGTCACGGTCAAAGGTCACCGATCACCTTCAACCTGGTACTCAAATTGAAGGTCTTTTCGCACTGATCACTTTAGATAATATGTTTACTGTGTTATCTGTAAGCGTTTAAAAGTTATTCGCAAAAAAACGATTTACCGAAACGCGTCAAGGGCTATAACTCAAAAACGGTTTGTCGCAGAGTTTTTGTTCTATTGAATAAAATGTAGATCTCAATGAGAGGAGTATTTTTGCAATATAATGTTTTCAGAAATTTTTTATCGTTTCCGAGATATTGCGATAACAAAATTTCAAATGGCGGCCATTTTGAAAATGGCTGCCGAAAAAAATTTTGATACCAGATTTGTAATCAGGACCATGAGAGCTACCTGGAAACAAAATTTGGTGGATATCCGATAACTTTTAGAAATTTGCATATTTAGGGGTCAAAAACGCGTAACCGGGGTCGCGACCCAAAAATTTTTTTTGCGTGATTAATCATGCTGAGCATGAATCGAACATTTTCCCCCATTCAGAATTTTGATATCGGTTACGGTTTCTGAGGAGATCTGCTAACAAGATAAATCGTATCCGGGGAGGTAACTCTGTTACTAAAAATAGATCGATATGCTTGACTGAGTTTTGAGGTCCCGCAATAATGTCGATTCATTACACCAAGAGTCGAAATGATATGTCGCGTAGTTTTTTTACAGCGGTGCGACGGAAGAAAAAGAATAAAAAAAAAAATAATCCGAAGAATAACAATAAGGTCTTTCACTGTGGTGAAAGACCTTAATAATAATCCGAAGAGTATCAGTAAGGTCTTTCACTGTGGTGAAAGACCTTAATAATAATCAGACGAAATACAGTAAGGTCTTCCCGAAGGTTCGGGAAAGACCTTAATTACGAGATATTTTTTTTCTTCATATGGCATCAATACGATTCCGTATTTTCTAAAGAAAATGCGGGAATATCATTTTTGTCCCGACTATGTGATCGTTCGAAAAACCTTGTCATTGGAACTCCTTGCTCATTTCTTGAGTTAGATATTTAGTTTTGTTGTAGATTTGATGCACAATTAGCTTTTTGAATATTTATATTGTCCGGGGAAAACAAGAGGCTCAGATGTGTCAAATTTTATACATCACATGTGAAATGAACTCCACCCACTTATTTTTGGAAATTCTGCTATGCAACCATACAATTAAATATGCTTAGGTGAAATTAGTGATTTACTTTATCTGTTCACTCAATCTAATCTCTAAGGCAAGTTTTTTTAAGGGAGTGCGAGTGTCAGAAATTTTGTGATAAGAATTAAATTTCCGACCTTTTGTGTCGAAGAACTTTGTTAATAGAACAAAATGAGCAAAAAATTTTGAAAATCCATGTAAGAAATATAAGTCGTCAAAATTTTGACGGGGAACAGTTCTCTCTAGAGTGTTCCTTCATTTTTCATTAGCTGTTTATATGCCTTAAAATACGCGAAAATCATACTATTTGAATATATTAGTATTTGTCAATAAAGTATTGCAAAATGTTTGATTCCATAAATTCCTGTAACTCTCAAAGACAGACTATTTTTGGGAATTCTACCTAGGAACCATACCTTTTGAATATGTTTTATTGAAAGCGCTTCATTAAAGGAATTGCACAAATTAATTTTTGATAAAAATTTTAGTAAATACTGAAAATCTCAAAGACGGGCTATTTTTAATTCTATTTTGAATTTGTGTAAGTGAAATAAATCATTTCCAATCATGGACTTGGAAGGTTATTAAATGCTTAGCTTGCAAAATGCGGTGATAGCTATTGTTTTCCGTATCTTGTTCATTGGTACAAAAAAAACGTAAACTGAAATTCAAAGATTTGACGTATGACATAAGGTATTAATTCCAAGTAGTTATGTGAGTTCAATACAGTCTTTACAAGCTCATCTCAATCATATCGTTTCCAAAAATGATATCCGGTATGTCGGTACCTCACCCAAGATAGCATCCAGCAGGGAACATACATGGTTTTTTTTACTTTGAATCCCCACGGAAAACAATTCAAAGATCTTCTTTTCTGAAGTAGTATTCCAATTACTTAGTCACAATGGTCTTTAGAGTTATGGTTTCCCTCAAATAACGTGTCAGGTTCGAGATATTTGAATATACCGGTAAACAAATGGATCAGACACAAGTTGTACCAAATAAGGAGGTCGTCTCTATGTTACAATAATATAATAATATGTTGAGATTGTGTATATACATAATTAAATCTAAATTAAGATTTATAATTATAACATCAGGAACATTCGTGGTGGTCTTGTGTCAGAGTAACTTTATTTATTTAATGGTAGGTTTACACTGCCGTTCCAAGCAACTCGACCAAATCGATCTATGAAAATTCATGAATGTTAATCGATCGGGACACTGATCTTGAATGCTCGTGTTCGGTCTACTAACCAAATCGGAGCGATCTTACTAACTTTGCTGAACTCGAGCTGTGTTCCCGAATATTTTTGACATGTCAAAAAATATCGTGAAGAGGTCGTGTGGATTATATGTCGAGAACAGGTGGGGAATCAATCGGGGTCTGATCGAGGTAGTCGTGAAGAGGTCGAAAAGGGATCGGTCTTGATCAAGTCTCCAAATTTTAGCCGATCATGCCGATTTCTGCCCGACTTTAACTCATTCGCTTCTCGATTTATGCCGAGTCGCTTCCAGATCAACTCGATTAGTACTCGATCAATACTCGACTAACACGATTCTTTCTTTTTTTCTATACAAGATCTTCTCGACCATAACCCGATTTTTTCGCGACTGTATCCGACTCTTACTCGACCACTCAAGACCACTACTCGATTTTACACGACAGTATGTCATCTTTTCACAATAGCACAAGATGAGTCTTTTAAGAGCCTCAGTCTCTCACTAGGGCTTTACTTCAGTTTTTTAAAGGAGCCATCCAATGAACTCCAATGACTATTTTGTCAAGTTTGGCTGATGATTATCTTTGATATGATGAGAAAACGAGGCAACAATGTCGGTTGTGTAATTGTTTTCAGAGGGGGAGTTTATCCCAATTATGTGTTATATGAGCAAGATTTCTGTTTAAAAATGACTGTAGTGATATTCTGGATTCTAATACAATGATACTTTGCAAAACTTCATGAGGAATATATGCGGGAATAATGTTAGTAACACCCTGACCATTCATGATCAATATCGATTTTGAGAGTAGTAGCCATGTTTACAAACTTATACACCTGTACACCTTTATATTTCCAATTAGTAAACTATGTTCATCCTGTGATTGTGTATTGCGTAATGTGAACTTACATAGACATAAATGTAAATATTATCCAGTGTATTAACGTTATCGCAATCAAACCATGGGAGGTAAAAAAAACACCAAAAAGGGCAAACAACAAAAACTGATTATGCAAATGCACCAAGTGCATTCTCTAATTTGTCTGCTTCCCAACGTAAAAGAGTTCTGTCTAGTGAGGCATCTGACAGTAATGAAGATGCAGAAGTCCTTCTGGATGCTGTTTTAGGTGCGCTAACAAACAACGAAACTATAGATCGATTTGTAACAGCGTTAGTCGGAATCCCGGAAATCAAGGCTAAATTATTATCCCATCTGGCACCAGCATGATCTAGAACAATATGGAAGACGTCATAGTTTGCGATTTTCTGGCATACCTGAATCTGATCAAGAAAACACTGATTACATCGTTGTAGACTTTCTGCAAAAGGAACTTGAAATTGAGATCGACCCATCAGAAATTGATCGGTCCCATCGACTAGGCAAAAAAGTTCAAAATGTAAATAGACCCATTGCAGTCAAATTCATTAACTATAGACTAAAAGAACATATTTACAAGAACAGGAAGTACTTGAGGCCAGGTCTATTTATTAATGAATCATTATCTAAAGGAAGGTCAAATTTGTTTTACAAGGCAAGACAACTTAAAAAACAAAAGATGATCATTGATACTTGGACCAGGGATGGAAATATTTTTGTTAAAAACTTGGATGGTTCTCTAAAAGTCTGTACGAGAGAGTGTCATCTTCCAGTAACCTTCGCACCTAAACCAACACATGTTACTGAGAAACGCCCTCCTCGACCTGACACATCAAGTTCCAGCCAACCTTCACGCCCGAGTAAGGAGAACACTAATCTTTTCGCTACTGTTGCTGATGTTCATCAAATGGACGAGATTGAACTATTATCATCTCAAAACTCAACTGCAAAATGATATATAAACTTAACTGTAACTTATAATTGTACATGTAAACAAGGGAATTTCCACATTTTCTGTTACATTGTCAATTAGGCATAGTCAGTAAATATTTTTCGGAAACCAGTTCATTATTTTTAGAATAGGTTATTTATATTCTAAATATAGATTCTATTTTTTCCCGATAGACTTCCCCTCTTAACGAGGCAATGATCTTAACAAATGTTTTGTATTTTGTATATTTTTCTTTCATTTTATGTATATATTTATTTGTTTTGTAAATTTCAATTATACTATGATGTTTTGTCCGTAAAAAATCGAATTCACTCAGTCCACAGAACACTTTTTGATTTCAAGATGGCGACGCCCATATGTTTTTGTGTTACTGTGTTTATTTTGTATGATACATATGATTAACAGTCTCGTTATCATTTTATGGTCGCCAAAATTGTATGAAGAGATTAACACGAATGGTAATAATGTGTACTATATTAATAATTTATTACACTTGATTTGTGATATTGATAATTCGCATTTTGTCCATTGTGTTTTAAACATCTTGCTTTTGATAGGGAATATAGAGTTAAACCCAGGACCAACTCCTGATCATATATCACATGCCCCATTAAATATTGTACACATCAATGTATGTAGCATTTTACCAAAGCTTGACCTTATAGATATAGAATTATCAGAGTATGACATTATCTTGGTATCTGAAACCCATTTGAGTGATGCTATAATGGATGATGAATTAATGTTGCCTGGCTTTCAGAAGCCAATACGTAAGGATCGTAACAGGAATGGCGGAGGTGTTGCTATTTACATAAAATCTAATATTTACTTCAGTATAAAACCTGAATTTGACAGTAATGATATTGAAATCCTTTGGATTGAAATTTGTACACCTTTAATGAAGGCAATGGTAGGCGTTGCATATAGGCCTCCCAATTCTAATGTATCTTATTGGCAACATTTAGAAACTAATATCCAGCCTATACTAGATTTAAACATACCTATATTCCTTGGAGGAGATTTTAATATAGATATGTTGCTAAACCGAAATAACCATTTCTGTAACCTTCTTTCTAGACTAAATTTAGAAAATGTGGTTAAAGAACCTACAAGGATAACTAACACATCTTCTACTTGTCTCGATTTAATGGTTACAAATAGACCAAATTTAATCCTTGATGTTAGTATATTACCAGATTTTTGCAGTGACCATTGCCCAGTTAAAGTTGAAGTTAATATCAAAAACTTGAAACAAAAGTGTTATAAACGTAAAATCAGAAAGTATGATCATGCTGATTTTTCAGCTATATCTAACATTATTGCAGAACAAAATTGGGATTCTCTATTTGAAAATAATAATGTTAATGAAAATTACTCTATTTTTCAATCTGTCCTTAACGAAGCTTGTGATAAGTATATTCCCACCAAAGTAGTAGTGATTCGCCCAAATGATAAACCCTTTATGAATAGCTCAATAAGACGAGCAATTCGTAAAAGGAACCGTGCTCATTACAAAGCCAAAACAACTAATAATCCTAATCACTGGGCTCAATATAGACATCTAAGGAATGAAGTTACTAAGTTAGGAAAGGAAGCAAAAGCAAATTATAAAGAAAAATTGACGTCACAATTGATGGACAAAAATATTCCACCTGGAAAATGGTGGCGCATTGCCAAGTCAGTTTGTAAATTAATAAATATAGTAATATTTCACCCCCATTAAATAGTAATGGTAGAATTATAGTACACCCATCTGACAAATGTGACATTTTCAATCAATATTTTTCAAGTATATCCCATATTGATGAAGAACCAGATCTTCCATTGAACACAAATAATTTGGAAAGTAACTGTGAAGACTTTATCATAACTGAACAAGAAGTTGAAGACCAACTTAAAATATTAAACTGTTCAAAGCCGAGTGGCCCAGATGGTATTATACCAATGTTATTAAAACAGGTGCTTAACTCGGTAGTCCACCCACTTACTTTACTTTTCAACCAGTCCTTGCAGTGTGGAAGACTAACCTATATATGGAAACGTTCACATGTAACTCCAATATATAAAAATAAGGGATCTACATCTGAAGTATCCAACTATCGTCCTATCTCATTGACATGTGTTCTTTGCAAAGTAATGGAGAAATATGCATAATTATGTTCTTGAAAATCAGATTTTAACAGAGCACCAGTCTGGATTTATGCCGAAAGATTCTACTGTATATCAGTTACTTGACATTTATCATACTATCATTAGTAATCTAGATATTGGAAAAGATGTGCGATTTGTTTTTTGTGACATATCAAAAGCTTTCGACAGAGTTTGGCATAAGGGTCTTATATACAAATTAAAACAAACTGGAATAACTGGAACATTATTGAACTGGATAACTGATTACTTAGATGATAGAAAACAAAAAGTGGTATTGGATGGGTTTTCTTCCGGTTGGGAGGATATAGATGCTGGGATACCCCAAGGTTCAGTATTGGGCCCCTTCTTATTTTTAATCTATATTAATAACATAGTAGATGGTCTAAATTGTCATATCAAGCTTTTTGCAGGTGATACCTCATTGTTTGTAATTATAGATAATCAAAATTATAATCACGCAGCTGAAAATTTATCAGCAGATCTTCAGCATATTAATAATTGGTCACAACAATGGGCAGTAAAATTTAATCCATCTAAAACTGAATCAGTCTTATTCACAAGGAGAAATATTGACCACCCGGTTTATTTTGGAGATTCAGGCAATCAGGTGAATGATGTAGAAACACATACACATCTTGGCCTGGATTTTCAAAAGAATTGTAAATGGGGGGATCATTATGTTAGTAAAATTTATAAAAAAGCCTGTGAACGATTGAATATATTAAGGATGTTGAAATATCAGGTGTCTCGAAAAGTTCTAATTAATTTATATTTTTCATTTATTCGTCCAATATTAGAATATGCTGACATTGTTTGGGACAACTGTACTTTATATGAGGCAAATCTTTTAGAGAGTGTACAAATAGAAGCAGGTAGAATAATTACTGGACTTCGAGTTAATTCTTCTAAATCAAAATTATATGAAGAACTAGGATGGGAACCCTTACATAAAAGAAGAGGGAAACATAAACTCATTCTTATGTATAAAATGTTAAATGGAGATGCCCCTCCATATCTATCTGATCTTATACAACCATTTTCAGAAAATAATCATGATTATAATTTGCGTCATAATATATCAAATGAAAATCTCCGAGTCCCTTTTTGTAGTACATCAGCATATTACATGTATAACAGTTTCCTGCCAAGTACTATACGTGCATGGAATACCTTACCAGCATCTACAAAATCCTGTCAGTCACTCAATGTATTTAAAAGAAAACTGAATTCAGATCTTAGAAAGACACCTGATTATTTCAATATTGGAAATAGAAAAGAAAATATTTTATATTGTCAACTAAGAAATGATGCTAGTAATTTAAACTGTCATCTGAATCTTCATTTTCTATCCGATAATCCTTTTTGCCCACACTGCATGGACGTGGTCGAAGATAATCATCACTTTTTTATATCATGTCCGACATATGGAACTATCAGATTATCTCTAAAATTAGTTTTCAATTAATTAAATGTTGATTTTTGTGTCCAAAATATTCTATATGGGAATGATTTTTTGAATTACACTCAAAATGTAAAATTAACACAAGCTATCCATTCGTTTATTAAAGATAGTAAAAGATTTTAATCTATATGTATTGTTATTGTGGACTGAGGAATGAGCCATTTTAAAAATTTTTACAAAGCATTGTATTTCCTAACTCTTTAAAAATATATATCATAAATTCATGCACAATACTTTTTTCTATGTTTTTTGTTTTCTTTATATAAAATATTTATGATAAATTATTACTTACGAAAGAACACCCAATCTATATTATTACTTATGAAAGAACACCCAATCTATAAATATCTTTTTTATAAATTATTTTTAAATAGAATATATTTTTACATATTCATTGTTTAAAGGAACCTTTGGGCGTTGCTTTGATCTTGATTGCTGCAAGGCTTGCGGAGCTGCTAAGCATGCTCTAAGCCTCTGACTTTGCATCTCCCCAGGCCTATCAATCCAGACATAGCGTCCCAATACTCCCGTGGGTTTCTGAACATTTGAAGTTAAATGTTGACATGCTGTTTAGTTTGATCTGGATTAGTTCTAAGCTTGTAGAGCTGCAAAGCATGCACACAGCCTCTGTCTTTGCAGCTCTGGAAGTCTAGTGATCCAGACAATACTCACTTATTTTCTATATGAATTTGTATTTGATATCTGAATTTTTGTATTATTTGTGTATATTTTAATCTGGTATACCTTAGAGTGTCTGTGGCTAATTGTGAAATTCAGAAAACTTCGAAAATTTTAATATCTAATCAGAGACTTATTTTATATATCCCTGACCTTATATACTTTGAACTTATATTTGAACCTTATATGTCTCTGATCAATATAAATATACTTTTGTTTGGACTTTCATTTTCAAAACAGCTTAGTTGATTATGGGTGAATTTAATTGTCTTATATCACACCTTTGGCAACTCTCATGATTAAATTAAACTCCTTCAGTATCGTATTCTATTTCACATAAATATATTCAATTAGCAAATTTGTAACAAAGGGTCTGAAATTTTATCAATTGACACACTTGATTAATATGTAAATATTGTTATCTACGATAATTGTAGTTTGGAGTATGGCCCTTTGAATGTGAATTTATTTGTATACATGTTGCCTTTGTATAAGGAGAGGATATATATAGGTTTCGGTCTGCTATCCAATCCTTTTCATGTTTATTGAATAAAATAATTTTAAAATCACAAAAAAATATGATAAGAATCTGCCGGATACTATCTCAAGTGGGGACCAGCCAATGACTATTGCTTTCAATTTTGGCAAATTGGCAAAGTAGTTTCAGAGTAGAAAGTATTTGAATGGATATCTAAGTAGGGTCGAATATTAGATTATGTTCCCCATCTTGGATTGCATGCAAGACAATATAGATTGTTTTTTGAAATTCGAACATCCAAGGACTATTTTGACCAATTTTGTCCAGTGAAAATCCTTCTGGTACAATGTTTAACTTTGTCCCCCTTTGGCAGTCATCTTGTATAAGCTGACGATATGACAGGCACTATTTTGAAAAGGGACCATCATTTGGCAATCGTAACAAGTTATTCTTATTGGCTTCGGGGTTTCAGAGGTAACGTTTAAATAAGTTCTCCGATAGGATCCAATTTACAGTTAAATCACAGTTACCTTGACAAGTCCGACTACTAGTCTGTATTATACTCTGCTGGACTTGCTTCTTCACTGCTTGATTGGTTATTATTTTGTTTTGTACTGCCCTTATAGGTGATAAATTTCTTTTCAAACTTATTCAGTAATGCATCATATACCACCTAATCTCTTTTGTTTGTCATTTTTCCAATCAAGGTCCAATTGTCCTTTGATGCATCGTTAAGTTGATGTAGAGATTGTCCAAAGGAATTAAGACCCAGTTATATTTGTTTAGAAATAACAAAATAAAATTTGATCACTGGAATACTGTTAAGTATGTTTTATACTGAGTGTGTAAAAGTATTCACTATTCATTTTGTTAAAAAACGAAACCGTTAATATCGGATATACGTTTATGTTGTTACAAAACAAACCTGTGAAATAACTCAATAGCAAAATACAGAAACTACAAATTATCTAATATGAAGAATTTCCCAGGGTGGGTAGGGGTCACTCACTATGCATGCAAATGGTAGTGCTTGCGTTCAAGAGGGTTGTTTTGTCATTGTTTTGTTTACAACGGCTGTCATTTCAACTCCGCTCAGGAATGAGTTAATTTAACAAGATTCTTAAAATGGCAGGTCAGCATCTTCATTGGACTATATCAGTGATTTATAATTTTGATACTTATCTTTTAATAAAATCACGAATCTTGGTAGCAGTTATAACTTGAAAATTAACAAAGTAACTATCAAAAAGCTAAGGGTGCAAAATTTTGGCATCTTGGTCTACAATGGTGTTGCAAAGATACATAAAAGATCTACAATTTGGTTGCAAATTTACCCATAAGTAGTCTACAAAGCGGTCGGGGTTCAAATGTCCAATCGAAACATTCCTATTTGTATTCTGCTTAATTTTCAAATTTTGACACATTTCTTTAGTGTCCTACAGCTACATGTTACTAACAACTGAATTGATCAACAAAGGGAATTGGTGACTTCTTGATTGGATTAAATGACAAACAAACAGATTATAAGATAGTCAGTGCGTTACTAAATCAATTTGAAGAGAAATTTATCACCTATAAGGGCAGTACAAAACAAAATAATAACCAATCAAGCAGTGTAGTAGTAATTCCAACAGAGTATTAACAGACTAGTAGTCAAACTTGTTTAGGTAACTGTGATTTGTTGGCGATTGTATTTGATTAGAAGCGGACATGACTTTTTTTTTACACTGATCCAATCGAGGTCTATCATGACTCGACGGTTGATACAGTGCTTTTTGTCCGCATGTTGGTTTTTGTCAGCTGTTCCTTTTTGTCCGCAACTTTTGCTTTTTGTCCGCTTTGCTTTTTGTCCGCAATATTTGCTTTTTGTCCGAAACTTTTGCTTTTTATCCGTAGCTTTTTGTCCGCTTTGCTTTTTGTCCGCAAATTTTTCTTTTTGTCCACAACTTTTGCTTTTTGACCGTCGATTTTTTTATGCTTTGCATTTTTCAACATGTTTTGCCTTGCAATGTTTTAGATACATATATACGTTTGTACAGAGAATCTCCCAGAGAAACTCTATAATCGAACGACATTCGGCATTTGCAAACATATCAGGTACGGGTTGTGTGAAATATCATTAATATATTATCAATCTTAAGGAAATACTATAGTTAGGATGATGCTCTGTCCTTATCTATTTTGGCACTAATGTTTGTTTAGGTGTGTTTGTTCCACATGCTTTTGATACCAAAAACCTTTGGGCCCTAGTGCTGCTGATACATTGCCGATTTTTTTAGCAGTCCTACTCATTGATTTCAGTATACACCTTTTTCGCGCGTTGTAATCTAATGTGCATCACTTCAGCCTCTGTATTACAAAAATCGTAAAAATTCCACGGGACCTTAAGTTTCTCCCGCTCAGTTCGTTGTCATTATAACTTTCCCCATTATTTTAATGTGCTTACTACGTAGAATTTCAAAATAACTGGTCGTTTAGGTTATTACTAGGGTGATGGTTTACATATGGTATCATTGTGCATAGTCAAACAGTGTATGGGTTACATACTGTAACATTAAATACATCAGTTGGGTTGAATTATATTGAGGATTAGATCATCATCGAAGTTAAGGGTTCATTAAAGTAGTTCATTAGATTAGTGTTAGGGTTAGAGTACCAAAGTCTAGTACTAGGGGTAAAGGTTAGTTACAAATCAAGTTAATGGTTATGACTTCAAGCATTCTTTTGTGTAAGATGAAATTCATTATTTTGGATATGGCTAGGATCATTCACATCATTGAGGTTATGTTTGGAATTATATTATCATTAGGTAGTAAGAGTTAGGATGAAGTTGTAGTGTTAGGATATTGGTATTGCTAAAGTTGGGATTATGATTAGGATGGTCAGATTTGTGTTGGATAATGTTTATGGTAAGGTTAAGGGTTGGGGATAAGGTTAAAGTTGGGTTTGGGTTAGTTTAAGATTGATTCGTTATAAAAAAAATAGCATTATACATTAATCATTGAAATAAATTTTCAAGTTAAAGTTTTAGATCATTTAGATTAGGATTACACATATCTTTAGGATTCATCATTGGATTATGATCATCATAAGGATTCAGGTTAGGGTAATTATTAGGTATGGGTTTTGATTTACAAAATGAATAACGTTCCAGTTAAAGTCACATACACTATTTGTTTTGGATAGAATTCTCACATTACAAAAGTAATATTTGGGATATCATTACGGATTTGTATTTAGAGATCTTCAGAGTTAGAGGAGAGGTTAATTCAAAACGATTTATGAATAGATTATGGTTAGAGGTTGTGTTAATATCAGGTTAAAATAAGGACAGATGTTGAGATTTAGCGTAAGGGTGTATGTTCGGGGCTTAGTGCTAGAACTCATTGTTAAGGTAATAAGGTAAGGTTGAATGTTAGTGTTAGGGTAGTTTTGAAATTGAATTGTGGTAAAAGTTAAGTTAGGAATAAGGGTTAAGGCCTGTGTTAGGGGCTTAGTGCTAAAGCTCAATGTTAAGATAATTTAGTTAAGGTTGAATGTTAAGTGTTAGGGTAGTTTTAAGATTGAATTGTGGTGAAGGTAAGTTCGGATTAAGGGTTACTTTAAGGCTTAGAAATAGCCAAGAATCAAAGTATGTGTAATATTAGGTTACGGTTAGGACTAATGGTTAAGATTATGTTTAGGGTTAGTGTTAGGGTTGTGTTAAGGTTGAAATGAGATTTGGGTTAGGTTCAAGGATGTTTCAGGGCTATGAATATAGAGGGTTAGAAATTGTGTTATTAGTAAGTTACAGTAAGGACTTATGTAATGTTAGAGTAAGAGCTAGTGTCTATGTTAATGGCTAAGTTATAAAACTCTTGGTTAAGGTGATTATGGTCAGATTAGTGTAAGGTTTAGTAGTAGCGCAAGCACTTGAAGGGTTAGTAGGATTATGTTTAAGTTTACATTGGGTTGGGGTTAGGTTAGGTTCAAGGATGTTTCAGGGCTATGAACATACAATTTAGAGAATATGTAGCATTATTTACTGTTAGGACTTTGGGTTATAGATAGAGCTAGTGTCTAGGTTAAGGGCTACGTGCAATGGCATCCGTTGCTCAACAAAAAACACCAATGTCCCTAGCTAGCTGGAGAACAATCACAACATATACATATAGACAAACTCAAGGCACTTATCAAGTCGATTATAAGAAAACTTTGCATTATCAATTAGTGAGATGTGGGCAATATAAAGAGGTGGTCAGAATCACATTTTGAAATTACAAAAAATAGATGCCAAAATATGAAAGTGTGATTGTGCATCCATATGTGAAATTCTCTCAATAACAAGTACACCGTAACTGAAAAGAACAGAGAGCATACATCTCTCGCACTGGGAATCTTTTTACGGACTCCACACTGCAGGAGAGACAAACTCCGGTCTTAATTAGGTTTGGAATAAAATATCCCTTGAAAATTGAAGATAATACAAGAATTATTGTAATATTCCATATCACTGTAAATTTTGTCTCAAACATCCCATGTTGTTAAATGTCGTAAATATCCCATATCCCAATATTCACTAAACAGGCCAACTTAACCAACATATACAACTTTCAGAATCCGCAAAGGTATTCAATTATAATTGTTGTGATTAGGACTTGACTACTCTTTAATCTCCTTGAAATATGAGTTTAATCTTTGATGTGTTTGATTTACCTGGAATTTTTAATATAACGATATCTTGACAATTAAAAAATGCGCGTGACGAAGTTGATTTGTCATACACGAAGCAATACAGTCCGTTCGGATTGCGTTTTCAGATTTGATGTGCACGTTGATTTGAGAGACGGAACAGATCAAGAGTGTTAACATCACTGGAAGAGTCAGCTGGACATATACTTGTGATTGACACAGGGCCATCTGCATGCATGATTGAAAGTATGCCCCTTTACCTTGACCGTACATTTCGATTGCTGTCAGTTGTGGGTCCAGGTGAAAGATGCATACTCGTTTGACCGCTTCAGTCTATCAAATCAATGGGCACATCAAATCTGATATTACAATCCGGACGGACTGTTACATGAAAATCGCAGTACAAAACCCAGAAAATAACAGTACCACTTGTATATTTAATACGCGAAATCACAGTACCATTGAAAAATTACCCGACTCAACAAGTGGATTTTATAAAAGGTTTCATTCATGGTTTAACCATGATTATTTCATGTTTTTTTTTCCTTTTTAAATTTTTTATTTATTTATTTTTTTTTTTTACAAATTTCAGTTTTTAATTGATTTTTCAAACCAGTTATTTGTAATATCATTTTATACAAACATATTTACTTTTTAAATTTTTCATAAGTTAAGAAGAGTAATGTATTTTCTGGTTTATAAGCGCTAATCAAACTCATAAACTTTCAAAATCCTTATAATTACATGTATATGGCATTTATCAATCTTTAAAAATCACTTGATGCAAAAAAAAAGCAAATTTTAATGCGCTTATGTTTGTAAGGCTAATTTTGATTGAGTGAATTCAAAATTTTCAGGGGGAAAATCCACGATTTACCGTCGGAACAAATACCAACGTAATGGCACAGACGCATACCAAACTTTCTGTAATCTGTAAATCAAGGAACAATGTTCTTTTTGCAGATTTGCATTAGAATAGAGATAACTTAGCTGCATTTTAGGATCTTCAGGGTAAATGTAAGGTTAATCCGGCTATCGGTGACCTTGATCTCATCCTCGACCGGGGCGTTTTTGATGTCCTCTTCTACCTGCTGGATTAAATCGTCTCTCTTGAGCTGAGAGTACTCGGTGAGGCTCTGAATGGCGTATTTGGCGCGGTTATCATCGAACCCGTTAAGTCGCACGACGTGACCACATTTTCGAAGTAAGTCGGGGCACCCAGAAAACTTTGCGACAGTAAAATCTCACGATTTACCCCCTCGGACCCTAAAATACAGTATGGTTATCTCTTAAAAAACAGTAACCCGAGTAGTATAAAAAAAGCCGATTCTGCCGCTTCCCAACTTTTCAAGGGGAAATCCTGCATAGGACCCCAACCCCGACGGCCAAATGCAAACGGAAGTTATTCCTATTGAGCATAGGGTAAATACAAGAATGGCATATGTAATCGCTAGTAGACAAGTCGTCCCAAAGGAAAGTGGGGATAAGGACACCTTAAAGGGAAGGATGTCACAGATTGATATAAATAAAGATATATAAATAATTGACATCCGAAAGAAATAAGGTGGATCAGTTCCAGGATTTTTTTCTGGAGAATGAAGAAGATTTGGAAGATATCACCCCCAAAGCAGCAGCAGTGCTGCAATGCCCCCAACCTGGCGCAGGTGGATGAGCACACCCAGCAGTGTCAAAATTGCGGGGTGGAGCAAGTCAAGCAAATTGAGCATCAATCAAGGGAGCAGAAAACCAGCTGCGGAGCCCAACTCAAGAGGAAGAAGGGCAGTTCTGCAAGAGTGAGCCCAGGAAAGACGGTCTCTGCTGGAGACATAGGCAACCACGCGAGGAGCAGACCACCCCCGTCGAGGGTAAGATTGTGGTCTAAGAGACCTTCCGCCAAATAGCTAAGGATGAGGGTCTGAGGGGGTCAGTAGGAAAAGCAAAGAGGTCTTTGTAAAGCTCACCGAGGAGAAAACCACCCGTAAATTTGCCCGCCAGGAAATCTTCAGGAAGAAGCATCTCAAAGCGCTAGCAAAAATCACGGCCTCATCGAGTACTCTCAGCCCAAGAGAGACGATCTGATCCAGCAGGTAGAAGAGGACATCAAAAACGCCCCGGTCGAGGATGAGATCAAGGTCACCGATAGCCGGGAAGCTCTGAATGGCGTATCTGGCACGGTCGTCATCGAACCCGTTAAGTCGCACGACGTCGCACGACGTGACCACATTTCTCAAAGTAAGTCGGAGCACAATCACCACCAGCATCTCAGATACTCTCACCAAAAAGAAGGGATTGAAGTTGCACTTAGTGCTTCTAGCAGAAATGGTGACGACCTACCCCGCGACTGAAGAAAATACCTACATCACCCCTTATTTTCGATCAGATATGACTACCCCCACCCAATCATCTGACCTCGAATTGGAGACTGCCTTCATGATGGAGAAGGTCAAGGAAAATATGGCTAAGTACATGCGGGAAGGGAGCGGATGGACGTTAGGACACATCGAGAAGTTCGAAATCCATCTCAACCAATTCAAGCCGCTTAAGCGGGGCTCATTCGTACCAACCCCATCGGCTCTCGCGAAAAAAGAAGGCGATCAACAATGTGTAAATGAAGATGATTGCTGCTACCAGTGGGCGGTGTTTCCCCTACGATTATATGGATGGGCCGCAAGGCTGGAAGAGACTCGGCTCCCACCCAAAGAAGCCCTCTACAGCACACTTTACGGGGTGGGCATCACCGGCGAAGACTACGCGCACACTCAGAGAGTCTGGGAGGCCTTCGAGTGCAAGACCCTTCGCAATTATCGCGATTCATACATAGAAACCGACGTGTTGCTGCTGGAGGATATCTACGAGAATTTCAGGAATATCTGCCAGACTCACTATGGGCTTGATCCTGCCAACTACTACACATCACCCGGATTGTCCTACGACGCCGCCCTCAAATCCACTGGGCAAAAATTGGAGCTTCTTTCCAATCCAGATATGCTGATGATGTTTGACCAGGCGACCAGAGGAGGGGTTGCAATGATCTCTCATCGCCATGCCCAGGCTAATAGAAATTTCACGAAAATCGGTACTGATTGTCTACACCCGACTACGATAGTGACAAAACAGAGACAATCTCAAAACAAGATAAAAGAAAATAATCAAACAATTTTTGTTATTACATGTAATTTGCCATGTTGACAGCGTCTACAGAATCCTGCAAAAAAAACAACTTCCGCTTCATTTTAATCTTTGTCCGTGGAAGATGCCATAGAGTTCCGAGAACGTTCACCAATCGCATGCTCCATCTTACTTCTATATTCTGACAAAATTTTAGGAAATTTTGTGTATTTCCGCCGCATGTTGCGGTTTTCTGTTTATCTGTTCATTAATATATGGTGTTACAACAGGATATATATACAGATTAATACATGGGCATTTCCATATTGGCCTGGTTATCATCCCGAGACACCCATATTGGCCCGCGACGAAGTCGAGGGACAATATGGGTCGAGGTATGATAATCAGGTCAATATGAAATGCACATGTATTAAACTTTTTATTACATACTTCCGACGTTTAGAAATGCCAGGCCGATATGGACCGGAAGTCGTTCATTTGCCCAGGCTAATACGGACCGGATGTCGTTTATTGTGTATGAGATGCACGAGGAGCATAAAATAACCTATTATTTTCCTATTGTGTGAAAATATGGACAGTTTACTTCCGGTCATATTCATCATGCAAAAACGCTTTTATTTCTACTAAGTATGTAATAAATTGAGGTATATTTTGTCACCCAAAAATAAATACCGTTGAATTTGGTCACAAAACAACGCATGTTTTTTTTTCAGCTTGTGATGGATATATTTTTGCTTTAAAATGACGCATGCGTTAGATGTAAACGTCCAAGACGAAGATGCGAAATCACGAAACGCGAAGAAGTGAAAAAGTGAAAACACGAAAAGGCGAAACGCGAAATCGAGTAGTCGAGAGCGAAAACATGAAGTGAAACGAATTACCCGTTTACGTGCTTTCATTTTTGCGTTATCCCGTTTTAAATTTCTCATTTTCGCGTTTTAGTTCTGCAGAAAAGGAAAGAGAACGCAAAAAACGTTGCTGCTACGGAAGAGGTCGATGACTTCCCATAGAGCGATTTAAACCACAAACCAAAGAAAACATCAGTGATTGACCTAGCTAGAAAATATCAATTTCAATTTTGCATACCCGAATTAACAATGAATTGATATGGAGTAAATGCAAATGAGACAAAGTATCTACAAATACATGGCAAAATTTAGCAATGGAACAACGTTTTTATTGCTTTTCGTCATCTTGAAGTCACCATGAGGGCTTCAATAATGAGCTTTACTCCTTTCTTCCTTCGGTATTCTACTGCCGTTGTTTCATACAATGTACCCCATAGTAAATTCGAGACGGCCCAAGCACTGGTGTGAGCGGAATTCATTGCTAGATGTCGAGCAACGCTACATCCATGTCATTTTTAGCCGTTGATCGTCAACAAACATAAACATAAACAACAAACAGAACTTGATTATAAAAAATAAATTTAAAAAAAATACTATAGCTTCTACGTAGTCTGTGAGTAATTTCCAACTTTAGTGGGATCAGTGAAGATTAACATCTGTGTTTTATAATTATTAAATATCAAATTGAACACTTGACAACACATATATAATAGTTTTGTTTTGTTCTTTCAAATATCGTATTTGAGTATTTTAAGCTATACATCATGGCTGTATTGTTCGTAACAATAATCTCAGAGTTGAATGTTGAAGCAAAAAAGTTAAATTATTTCTCGTGTACAATTAATTCACATATAAATTACGCGAAGAACGATACAAAAAATGAAAGGATATGGAGTAAACGAAGATGAGACAGGGTCTAATAAAATACATGTTAAAACCAAGCAACGCTTTCATTGTTGTACTTCGTCTAAATGTATTACATTTAATTAAAAAATTCACATCCCTTCACAATATTTACATACATTTAGTGTAGTGATGAGTAAAAGGTTCCATGAACAGGCATGGATTCATCGAGTGACTAGAGAGCGTGTGTCCCTAAAAACTAAAAAAATATAAAGTTTTAGGGTAGAATGTGGGCTTGCCCATTATTTGCATAAAAATTCCAGCAAAACTACGGTCGATGATTTCTTCAATTCCCCCTTTTTCAATTTCAAATCCTGGATCCTACTTTAATTATTACACTATGTTTTTTTGTAATCATTCAATGCAATAAAAAATCGGTCGCAATAAACACTTTGAAGGCTTTATGGAAATCAGTATATTTGTGTCTTTATAACTCCTAATGTTGTAATATACATTTGAAAGTATGCGGTCGATTCGATTTTGCGGTCGATTATATTTCAAATAAAAAGTGGAACAGTACGTGCTTAATAGAGGTTTAATATTGATTGTGCGTCTAAACTTCTTCGAATTCCAGAAAACAATTTAAATATAGCACATTGTTAATGCTATGATGTTCATACATGTATTATTCATAATTACTATCTGATGATAAAAACTCTTGAGATGACCCATATTTTGTCAACATCGTTGTTCACAGTCCGATGTCCGCTAATTTCGTGAAATGTCTAATAACACCTACACGGAGAGCTACGATCGCTCCCAGCCCACCAAGTATCTCACCTACCTCGATGCCAATAATCTTTACGGGTGGGCGATATCACAGCTTCTTCCCACGGGGGACTTTGAATGGAGGAGATCGACGAGATTCTCAGCTATCCCGACGACCACGAATATGGCGCCATGGTAGAATGCGATCTCCAATAACCGCAGGATCTTCACGATGCTCATAACGACTACCCTCTCGCGCCCAAGAACGTGGAGATCGACAAAGTCCGCAAACTCATGCCTCATGTAGACAAGCGTGAAAAATATACGCTGTATTTGAAATCTCAAGATGTATTTGGAAATGGGCATGAAGCTTACGAAATGCCGTCGGATCATCAGGTTCACCCAATCCCCATGTCTCAAGCACTACGTGGGTCTGATTACCACTCTTCGCGCCAAGGCCAACACCGACTCTGCGAAGGATTTCTTCAAGCTCATGGTCAATTCAGTCTTTGGCAAGACCATGGAGAATATCCGGAAGCGCGTAGACGTCAGGCTGGTCACCACCGAGAAGCAGGCCCTGAAGCTCGTGGCCAAGCCCAACTTCGATCGTCGAGTGGTCTTCACCGAAAATCTAGCAGCCGTCTACATGAAGAAGACCAAGCTGAAGTTTGATAAGACGATCTACCTGGGAGCCTGCATCTTGGACATTTTGAAGCTCCTCATGTACTATTTTCACTATGGATTCATGAGGAAGATATACGGTGATCGCGCTCGGCTTTTCTTCACCGACACAGACAGCTTGGCCTATGAGATCAAGACCGACGACTTCTTCGAGGATATCGCTCCGCACGTCGAGGCCAAATTCGATTTGTCCAACTACCCCGCCGAGCATCCCTCTGGCATTCCCACCGGCAAGAATAAGAAAGTTCTCGGGGTATTCAAGTACGAGTGTGGCGGCAAGATCATGACCGATTTCGTGGGGCTCTTGGCGAAGCCATACACCTTCAAGATGGATGACGGTCAGACCACCAGGAAGGGGAAGGGAGTCATTAAGAGCGTCATATCATCGCCTACGAGAATAATAATCGATGCCTCACCACCCAGCAGGTGGTCCACCGACCGATGAGCATCCTCCGCAGCCAT
>MJUU01023149.1:22397-74885 GCA_002080025.1 Modiolus philippinarum
CAGCGATCCATCCGAGGTCTGATCATCGGAAAATCGGACTGCGGCAAGACGACGCTGCTGAATAACCTCCTCCTGCGCGACGGATGGCTCGACTACTATCGACTCTACGTCTTCGGAAAATGGGCCCACCAGCCCATTTACCAGCTGCTGTGGCGGGCGCTGGGGAAAGGATTTTTGAAAGACGATATCCGCGAGCTTCTTTCCATCATGGATTGCTATCCGCACTCCTTGATCGACGTGGTGGACGCGATGAAGCCTTCGTCCAAACCAAGTGGTATCGAGCCCTTCTTTCGACCTCTACCCCTCTCGGAAGAATCTCATGGTCTTCGACGACTTGATGCCCAGCAAACACAGCAAGTGCGAAGATTACTATAATAAAGAGGATTGCTTCTACCTCTGCCAAAATTACTTCATGCTCCCGCGGCAATCGATCCGGGAGAATGCCAACTTCATCTTACTCTTCGAGCAGGATGCCAAGAATCGTGATAATATCCGCCGGGACCATTGCAGCGATCCCACCCCGGCTCAGTTCGATACCCTATGCAACTCTTGGGCCAAGCCTCATGGATTCATGACCATCGATCTCACGAGCCCCAAGACGGATGTAATCTGGATGAGTTCTATCGAGTATAAGATAAAGAATGAATCATTTGAAGGAATTTTTCCTGAAAAATCAAAGGGACTTGGATCGAGAAATCTCCCAAGACCCAACCCCCTGAATGCGAGCACCAGGGGGAGCGATTGCTTATTTACGGCATGGACCCGGGATATAGATGCAGAAGATGCAGTGGCGAAAGGTATGCTCGCTGCATCGATGAGCAGGATTTCGAGGGAAGGTCCTATAACCCCATTCCCGCCGACAGCCGCCGCCCGGACCCCAATGCTACATCAAGACAGTTTGCGGCCATCATCGACGTACCATCCATATCGCCAAGCGATAAATGCGAGGCATTCGAGACTATTTCCTACTGCATGCCATCGGTGTTGAGCTCCGATCGCTCGCGGTAAGGCTTTGCGCCGTATCCACCACGAGATTATTGCCATGCCCAAATTCGCCACCCTCTGGTCGGGCGTGAAAGTCCGGAAAGTGGGGGAGTTCGATGATAAAATCGCGGGGATGACGAAATTTGTCTGCTCATCCAAATGCATCAAGCTTAGGGGCGTTCATCCCATCGCCTCCCATCGCCTAGGGGCGTTCGAGATGCTATAGATAAAATGACGTTCATCAAGATCACCGATCCTAAGCAACGTGAGGCGCTTGCTAGGGACCTGTAGGAGACAAAACGCAGTATCAAGGCTAGCGATATGCAGCGTCGTCTGGATAAGATAGGACTCAGTTGTTACTTTTCCAAGATATTCAAGCCCGTCGTTGAGAAGCAAAAGGAGACCGCTTCCGAGATCACAAAAAAGATCGACGATCTCGCCCTACCCGCCCCCGTGCCTGCCCTCCCTCCAGCCGCCGATTACGACGAAGACGACCCACTACCCATCGGGCAAGCACTGACTACCAATCTCGGTCCACGAGCAACCCATTATCTTCAGCTAAGTATAACTCCCAAAGCCGATCATACCTTTGGATTGCGAGTCGAAGACGGCGCCATGATGATCGGGAGTCTCCCCGTCACTTTTGACAGTGATAATATCATCGTCGACGTTTAGCGCTATAGGGGTAACCTGGGCATATGGGAGCTCATGGTCATGAAGCATCCCGAGGATTTCGAGATGGACGACCTGAATACCTATGGCGATATCCTACGAGCATCGAGTGCCATGTACCAAGGCAATTCTGCAGTCTCGCAGACCCCCAAGGCTAGCAAAAGCAAGAAGCAGAAGGAGATCTTCTCGTACCTCTAAAAGCAAGATAAGTATGGGAGTGGGGACCGGCAAGTCTTTCTTCCCAAATGCTTCCACCAGTTGCTGGTTCGTCTCGATCTTTGCGCCGCCGCCTACCAGGCTGGGAATAATGGGAGCGCAACGAAATAGTGGCCATCCTCGACGCCATGAGGAAATCCAACCATATCAGCAGGGAGGAGTACGAGAAGCTGCATCGAAAGCTCCTCTAAATAAATTTACGATGCCTTTACCAGTGAATCACGGTTATCGCCGGTGGTCGAGGATTATTCGGTACCATCGCCAGTCTGGTCGGACGAGTATCCACCTCTTCCAACGCGAAGACGTTGGGAAGCAAGGCCGTGAGCGCCGCTTCCAATGCAGCCATCAAGGGTTTCGAGAAAGGAGCGACGAAGGCCGTAGACCACGTCGTTCATCGAGTGACCAGCAAAAAGAAGCCCCAGCTCTGCCCAAGAGAACCCCTCAGCAGCAGGCCCACCTCAATAACCTCATCTCGGGTGGCGGCAACTATCCACCACTTCGTCCAGCCCTAAATAAATATATGATTGATGATATGCTTACTACATATGTATCATCGAAGGACTGACTTTCGACGAAAGCGTCCAGGAGTACGAATTCATCGAATATCATCCCATCACCGGGACGCAGCTGAAAAACTCGGGCACCGAGATCCGCTTTATCATCGAGTCGTAGGATCAATTCCTCAATCCACCCCAGAGCTACCTCTTCCTAGAAGGCAGGCTCCAGAAGAATGATGGGACGAGCTTTGCCGCTGCCAACCTTATCTCCCTCATCAATAATGTAATGCTCTACCTCTTCAAATCCATCAGCTACAAGCTTTCCGGGCAGACGATCGAGCACTTGAACGATCCCGGGGTCGCTCCCCCCATGCTGGTCTCCTCACGTATCTCGACGATTTCTCCAAGTCCAAAGGCCACAATCAGCTATACTGGTCAAGAATACCTCCCCCGCTGGCCATGCTGCGAATCTGGGGTTTGCCACTCGGAAGGCCTACGCCATCGCCAAGTCCACGCAATAAGGGGTCCTCACCATCCCCTTGAAGCATAGCAGGACTATTAAAAGGTGAAATACGGATTCAAGCATGAGCTCACTCTCGTCCGCGCATCGGATAATGATGCCATCTTCCGGGATGCTACCAATATCAGCGATCCTGGCAAGGTCGTCCTCAGTAATCTCTCAAGGTTCATCCCCAAATGATTCCCTCCGACGACCAAAAGCTGCGGCTCTATTAGACCATCGAGAGCAAGATGAAGCTAGATATCGGCTTCCGCATGAGGCAGTGCGATTTGACTGTGTTATAGGTGGTTAAATGTTGTAAATATTCTATAATGCATTTTATTCATTGTTTTTATTTTGTACGGCCTTAATATTATGTAATTTGTTTGGCCTATTTATGTAACTTGTTTACAATAAACCAGGGTCAAGGTTATTTCACCTTAGAACATATAGAAATTTCTAGAATTTAAATATAATATTTAACACATAGAATTTTCTAGAGGCTTTCCTTACATAATCATTCTAGTCATGTGATTGTCAGTTGATTAGAATGTTCTAGTTATATCTTGTGGATAGATTTTTCTAGAAATAATAAATGTATTTATATGAGGTAGCTGAAAAGGGTGAAGTCAGTCAGTTTAATAAGTTCATACAGGATTAATTATTTTATATAGGATTATCACGCACATCTTTCGTATTGGAAATCGACATCAATTATTGTGAATCTATAATCAACTATTTAGTTAGGATTATAAGGATTATTCTGATTATAAGGATTATTCTATTGGACATTTATTGGTGGAATGAAGTGAACTGTTCATTTGGATTATTACTTGGACTTCATAATTGTCAGATAAGTTATATATTGTATTTAATTTGTAAAATAATTATTTTTTTGTCTGATTAAAAAGTTAATTTGAGCCAATTTTGTTTTATCTTTGCTGACTTTAATTGGTCGTTTCTGCCACATAACAGAAATTGGGGGCTATCGTCCGGGATCTTCGAAATTGTTTAAGAAAGAAATTATTATATTTTTGTCTAATAGAAAATTTTTAAAAGTCAGCAATAAAATTTTTTCAAGATGTCATTTGATCCAGAACAATTCATGTCTACGTGTCAGGTGGAGAATTTTGAGAAACTTAAAAAGGATGAGTTGATTATTTTAGGAAAACATTATATCTGGAATGAGAAAATTTGAAATTCAAAATGTGATTGCAAGTTATTTGGTTGAAGAAGATTATTTTGATAAATCTGTTTTGGCGACTTTTGGCATTCATACACCTGATTTGGAAATTAAAAAAATTAGAAATTCAGAAAGAATTAGAAATTCGAAAATTAGAATTAGAAAGAGAAGAAAAGGAAAGAGAAAGAGAAGAAAGAAAATTAGAAAAAGAGCTCAATTTTCAATTAGAAATGAAAAAATTGGAATTAGCTGAAAAGAATCAACACCTTTCTCAGAATTCCCAGACATTTGATGTTGCTAAAAACATCAGGTTGGTCCCTCCTTTTCATGAAAAGGATGTTGACAAATATTTTCTGCATTTTGAGAAAATAGCCCAGAATTTGAAGTGGCCAAAACATAAATGGTCAATGTTATTACAGAGTGTATTAATTGGTAAGGCCAGGGAAATTTACACTCAGTTGTCCGTAGAACAGGCTTCAGATTATGACACTGTAAAAGAGTTAATTCTTAAAGCCTATAAAGTGGTCCCTGAAGCTTACCGGCAAAAATTTAGGAATGCAGAAAAACAGAGTGACCAAACCTACGTAGAGTTTGCTAGAACTGAAGAGCAACTATTTGATCGTTGGTGTTCATCAAAGAAAATAAATAACAATTATGAGAAATTACGTCAGCTAGTTTTAATTGAAGAATTTAAAGGATGTATTAGCACTGACATGAAAACTTTTATTGATGAACAAAAAGCTGAAACTTTGGAAATTGCTGCACGTTTAGCTGATGATTTTTCACTTACACATAAAACACAATTTTTTAATAAACCACAGAAATTTTTCAGAAATAACAATTCCACAAATTTTTCACCCAAACATTCAAGTGATGTAAATAGTAGGCAACGTCCAGTTAATAACATGTCCAAGTCCTACCCCCCTCACAGTCACAGAGGCCATTTAAGTCGATTTCGTGTAATTATTGTAAGAAGGAAGGCCATTTGATATCTGACTGTTATAGGGTAATGCAAAGGAAGGAAAGTGAAGTTAAACCCAGTGGTTTTGTTGTGTCGTCACAATGTTTGCCTCATTTTGATACAGATGTGCATAGTTCTTTTTCTGAGGTGAAGTCTGTTTCTGATCCTGTTAGTAAGGTCGAGGTCAAATCCCCGTCTAGTTCCATTATGGAGATTTTTGAACCATTTATTAGTGATGGTTTTGTGATGGTTTTGTGTCGCTTTCGAGTGATTTTTGTAATTCTACCTCTATTCGAATTTTGAGAGATACTGGAGCTTCACAGTCTCTTTTGTTGGCGAAAACCCTCCCGTTTGATGATATTTCTAGTACTGGTACTGGTAAAAATGTTCTTATTAAAGGGGTAGATTCTAGTGGTTATACTGCTATTCCTCTCCATAATGTTTATTTGTCTTCGGATATTGTTTCTGGTATTAAGTCATCATTGCCCTTTGAAGGTGTTCAACTTCTTCTTGGTAATGATTTAGCTGGGGATAAAGTTCAAAGAAATCCTATTGTGACAGACAAGCCTTCTTTTGATCAAGTTCCTGATTCTGCTGAACAGGAGTTTTCTGAGTTTTATCCTGCCTGTGCAGTTACTCGTGCTATGAAAAAGAAATGTGTTGAAGCTGAGAAAGTTGATCAAAATAGCACTGATGGTTTTGATTTATCGGATACATTTATGAGTCAGTTTAGTGATGTTAGTGTTGAAACAAGCAAGCCTGTGGAGTTTTCTGATAGTTCATTTGTTCAAGGTGATGGTTTTTCTATGTCTACGTTCAGCAGTGAGCAACATAAAGACCCTGAAATTTCATGTCTTTTCAACAGGGCTGTTGATGAAAGTGAGTCTATGCAAGAACCTGTTACTTATTTCACCAAAAATGGTAATCTTATGCGTAATTGGAGACCTTCTGATGTATCTGCTGATGCAGAATGGGCAATATAGTATCAAATTGTAGTACCAAAGGTGTTAAGAGCTGAGATATTAAGCATGGCCCATGATACTCCCTTGTCAGGACACTTAGGTATAAATAAGACTTACAACAAAATTTTAAAATATTTTTATTGGCCTAATCTTAGAAAAGATGTCTCTAATTACTGCAAGTCTTGTCATACATGTCAGTTAGTAGGGAAACCAAACCAAGTTATTCCAAAAGCACCTCTTCAGCCAATACCTGCCTTTGAGGAGCCTTTTAGTAGAATATTAATAGATTGTGTAGGTCCTTTACCAAAGACTAAATCTGGTAATCAGTACATGTTAACTATTATGTGTGCATCCACAAGGTTTCCTGAAGCTATTCCTTTAAGAAATATAAAAGCTAAAACTATAGTTAGGGCTTTAACTAAATTTTTCACTTTATTGGCCTACCTAAATCTATTCAATCAGACCAAGGTTCAAACTTTTCAGCAAGTAATGTATGAATTAGGCATTAAACAGTATAGATCATCTGCGTATCATCCTGAAAGTCAAGGGCGCCTTAGAGCGATTTCACCAAACTTTAAAAAATATGATGCGGACCTATTGTTTTGACACAGAGAAAGATTGGGATGAAGGAATTTCTTTTCTTTTATTTGCTGTAAGAGAAGCAGTCCAGGGATCATTATGTTTTAGTCCCTTTGAATTAGTTTTTGGACATACAGTTAGGGGACCACTCAAACGGTTAAATGAGAAAATTTTATCTGATGAAAAAGACTATTTAAATCTCCTTTATTATGTTTCAGACTTTCGCACTAAACTTGTAAAAGCTTGTGAACTAGCCAATAAAAATCTTACATCCAGTCAAGAATCTATGAAATCATAGTATGACCAAAATTCTGTAAAACGTAATTTTGACCCTGGTGATAAAGTACTTGTTTTACTTCCTGTTCCTGGAAAGCCACTTGAAGCCAGATATTTTGGTCCATATATTGTTGAAAAGAAAATCAGTGATTTAAATTATATTATTAAAACACCTGCCAGACGTAGACATAATAGGTTGTGCCATGTAAATATGATAAAACATTATATAGATAGAAATAGCACAAATATTGTACATTCTGTAAATATAGTAAGTGTTGACCCTGACAATTCCGAAAATGACTTTTGTGAAAAGATTGATTCGCCATCTATCACACCGAAGCTGGAAAACTCACAGATTCTACAAGATTTGGATTCGAAACTTCAATATTTACCAACGATTCAAAAGGAACAGTTAAAACAGTTACTCAGTGATTTTTAACATTTGTTTCCAGACATTCCGACACGAACTGATAAAATATTTCATGACGTTTATCTTGGTGATTCAGTACCGATAAAACAGCATCCATACCGACTGAATCCGATCAAACAAAAGTACCTGCATGATGAAATTAAGTATTTGTTAAAAAATGACTTTATTGAACTTAGCAAAAGCAATTGGAGCTCGCTTTGTATTCTAGTGCCAAAACCTGATGGAACTTATCGCATGTGTACGGACTATAGAAAATTAAACAGTGTTGCAAAAACTGAGTCATTTCCAATTCCGCGCATTGATGACTATTGATAAAATTGGAAATGCTAAAGACATTACAAAAATTGACTTATTGAAAGGATTTTATCAAGTTCCTCTTACAGAGCGTGCTAAAGAACTTTCCGCTTTTGTTACACCGGATGGACTATTCCAATACAAAGTGATGGCTTTTGGCATGAAAAATTCACCGGCAACTTTTCAGCGTCTCATCAACAGTGTTATTTCTGGAATTGACGGTTGTGAAGCATACATTGATGACATTCTTATATATAGTGACACTTGGGAAGAACATCTACAGACACTTCCAACTTTTTTTGAACGTTTAAGAAGTCAACCTCTTCAAGAGTGAATTTGGATGTGCTTGTGTAAACTATTTAGGACATGTTGTAGGTCAGGGTCAGGTAAAACCTATTGATGCTAAAATTAGTGCTATTTCTAGTTTTCCTAAACCTGAGAATAAGAAACAATTAATGCGTTTTCTGGGAATGGCTGGATATTATAGAAAATTTTGTCAAAATTTTTCTTCAATTAGTGAGCCTTTGACTAAACTTTTGAGAAAAAATGTAAAGTTTATTTGGTCTAAAAGTTGTGATGAGTCATTTGAAGAACTAATAGCCATCCTAGAAAGTGCGCCAGTTTTAGCAACACCTAATTTTGATCGTCAATTTAAGTTAGCAGTAGATGCCAGTGATGTTGCTGCTGGCGGTGTTTTATTACAAGAAGGTAAAGATGGTATAGACCATCCTATTTGTTATTTTTCTAGAAAATTTAATAAACACCAGAGGAATTACTCCACCATTGAAAAAGAATATTTGTCTCTGATTTTGGCTTTACAACACTTTGAAATCTATGTTACAGCTTCAATTCAGCCTATCATTGTATATACTGATCACAACCCTCTTAAATTTATTCATAAAATGAAAGATAAAAATCAAAGACTTTTGAGGTGGAGTTTGACTTTACAAGGTTTCAATCTAGACATAAGACATATTAAAGGAAAAGATAAAGTGATTGCAGACGCATTGTCAAGAGTTTGATAAATTTCGTAACACCTCATTGTTTATTTTAAATGTTTTTCATTGCATTTAAACATTTTCTTTTGGGGGGAGGTGTTTTAGGTGGTTAAATGTTGTAAATATTCTATAATGCATTTTATTCATTATTTTTATTTTGTACGGCCTTAATATTTTGTAATTTGTTTGGCCTAGTTATGTAACTTGTTTACAATAAACCAGGGTCAAGGTTATTTCACCTTAGAACATATAGAAATTTCTAGAATTTAAATATAATATATAACACATAGAATTTTCAAGAGGCTTTCCTTACATAATCATTCTAGTCATGTGATTGTCAGTTGATTAGAATGTTCTAGTTATATCTTGTGGATAGATTTTTCTAGAAATAATAAATGTATTTATATGAGGTAGCTGAAAAGGGTGAAGTCAGTCAGTTTAATAAGTTTATACAGGATTAATTAGTTTATATAGGATTATTACGCACATCTTTCGTATTGGAAATCGACATCAATTATTGTGAATCTATTATCAACTATTTAGTGAGGATTATAAGGATTATTCTTTTGGATATTTATTGTTGGATTTAAGTGAACTGTTCATTTGGATTATTACTTGGACTTCATTATTGTCAGATAAGTTATATATTGTATTTAATTTGTAAAATAATTATTTTTTTGTCTGATTAAAAAGTTAATTTGAGCCAATTTTGTTTAATCTTTGCTGACTTTGATTGGTCGTTTCTGCCACATAACAATCGGCGTCCACGAAAGCTGTGAATTCATCTGGCACCTCTCCACCCGAAGCAGCCCCGAAAGACCCCAATGGGTGATCGTCGCCTACAAGAACTATAAGAGTAACGATCAAGAAGCCAACCCCGCTGCCGCATGAATGATATCTGGGTTACTTTGAATTCCCCGAGATATCCCGCCGCGAGTTATAATGCCTCCTTCACGAATCAGAAGATTCCTAGGCTCCATATGGAGGCCGCCGATTTCCGCTAAAAATTCTTCAATATGGATCATTTGGTGAGCAATTCAGGCATCACCCCTGCCGACTTTACGGATCTCCATCCCCTCTTCGTATTCGACGTGTCCAAGCAGAGCAAGCGCTTCAAGGACTCGACGATCGACGTCTATATCAAGGGAAAATTCGATCGAAACGTCGCCGGCAATACCCAAGCCTACGCCTTGTTCATCTCCGATCGGATCCTCCAATTCGAATCCGATGGCCAGAAGATGAGCGTCGTATTCTAGACTGAAGCTGAGCTCTGCAGTAAATAAATGGACAAAATTGATATTCAACTACTGTTTACCGTCCGACCCGCCGAAGTCTGCGGGGACGATAGTCAGATCTTGAACCGGTTCAACCCACCCCTTCCTCCGACTGCGCGAAGAAAAATCTTACGAAATGGCTCTCGTGAATCTGTAGACGTACTACTCCACCTCTAATATCCATGCCGGAAATAATTCCTTCTGCTACTCCCCAGACAAATGTGCCCACTGGTTTCCCATTGCCCTGAGCACCGGCTCCTACGGCATCGACGATATCAATGATTAGATCCAGCGGCAAATGCGGCTCAGCAAACACAAGGCTGAGATCCTTTTCGATGCCAACCGCACGACTCTGAGAGCAACGCTCAGCCTCGCCAGAAGCCACCAAGTGGATTTCGACGTGCCCAATAGCCTGAATACGGTGCTTGGATTCGATCGCCGAACGTATATCTACGACCGGAGAACGGATGGATACGTGGAGGGTGAGCACATCGTCGATATCATCAGCATCAATAGCATCCTCGTGAATAGTGATATCATCCACGGCAGTTACGTCAACAGCACCCATCAGTCCATCCAATACAGTTTCTTTCCCCGGGTCGATCCGGGCATGAAGATCATCCAGATCCCTAAGAATCTGATCTACTTACCCGTGACCCCGAAGACCATTAGCCACATGCAAGCCTACCTGACCGATCAAGACGGTCGCTTTATCAATCTGCAAGGGGAGCATCTCACCATCCGCTTCTATCTGCTTGAGGTATAAATAAATGGATTATTAAAAAGTATGGTCTCAACTTGACGAAGGGTCAGCCAGAGAAGATCCAGTGTGCGGCAAAGAAGGGCTGCCCCTTGAGCGTCCGATTGCTACATGCCAACCTATCTGGTGGGCACAAGATGTTCCTCACTCAACGGTAGATTCAATGCATCACTAGCTCTTACAGAGATGAGCCCGAAGCAGGTGAGATATAACGTAAAGGAAGATGGATGTCTCCCCATGCTTCCAGGTCTCCCCTCTGCTGCTCTACCTATGCTAGCCAAAACCGTGCTGCTTGCTTCGGGTGTTGGTGCCTTGAGCGATTTGGGTAGTGCAGCCATCCAAAAAGCCATGGGATCCGGATTATATCTTAAGAAGGTTGGACAAGTATGCTGCGTGGTCTGCATCTCAGCCCAGGTACTTTACCCAATACATGTACTTGAAGAGTGGAAGTCGGCTCTACGATGGTAGTGGATTGATCCTTGCCCCAATAGCCCCTTTAAGAGTATCCCCTGCTAGGCATGCTTCTATAAATAAAAAGACGAAGTGGATGCCAGTCATATCGCGTGCATGGAAGAGGACTCATTTCAGAAATCCAGAGATATGAGCATGCATTGAAGATCTATAACCGACTGGATGAGGTCGTCTCAATTGCCCTGGGTGCGTGTTCCGTGGGCAGGATATTGCTTACCAGTGGAACGATGGGGTCTGCTCTGACCGGTGTGGGTGCTGTCGCATCCATTCCCCTGGGTTCACTCGCCTGCCTATGTGCTTCGGGAAGTATGGTCCTGTCCATGATCTCGCGTCGAGTCGCCAAGAATAAAAAGAAGAATCGAGATACCGTGCGATTAGCCAAAACCTATAGGTCCCAACTGAAAGGTGAAGATGGTGCTCCTGCAGTATCCCTGAAAAATCATTACGATGAGAAGGATCAGCTTCGTCAACCTTCTACCCCCATTAGTGAAGAATTGAATGCGCATGCGCCGTAGGGAGGATTCCTCCAATCTCGCCTTGCTCGGCTACGCCTTGCTCCCCGCTCATTCCTGAGACCCTCCGGATTAAAAAAAAATTCCCAATCCGCTTTGGATTGTGAAATTTGAGTTCTTACCCCTAGCCATCTGCTATTTTTTTTTACTTCCTCACCAGATCGAATAAGAGATACTGCTGATTAGATTTCTTGCTAACCTTGAATCCGGTGCTCCGAACGAATGCGCCTTGCAAGGGACCCTTCTCTTTGTTGAGCGTGGGGCAGGCACATACCTTGGTGGTTTCCCTTTTTCGATTTTTCAGCGTGAGAATTTTGCTTTTGCCAAATTTTCCTTCCACTTCTACCACCTCCAAGATCTTATAGATCACTCCTTCCATTTGAGGGCTTCCTGATTCTGGTCCTGCATCCTCTCCTGAAAGGCGTCTTCGCTGATTAAGTCGTCACCCCCCTCTTGGGAGATTTCGACGAATCTGTTGTGTACGAAAGACATATTTCTTGTTTTTACCCCATGCTCAAGAGGAATACCGTCCTGTTGCATTTGGCAGTCGGGGTTGGGGGTCCTATGCAGGATTTCCCCTTGAAAAGTTGGGGTGCGGCAGAATCGGCCTTTTCATGCTACTTGCAAATGACATTTCATAGAGGATCAACATGGCATAGTGTGATTTTCAAAAGTTGAATTGCAAAACATCTATGATTCTAATTTCGGTAAATTTCCTAAAACTCTCAAAAACCTGCTATTTTTTTTTTTTTTTTTATTCTCCCTAGAAACTATATATTTTTTTAAATTTCTTTACAGTATGAAGAATTATTTTCAGAAGTAAATCGCCAAAAAAAATCTTTGATTCCAGTTTTTGTAAATTTCATTAAACTCCAATTTGGTATATTTCCTGAAAGTCTAAACGACCATTTATTTTGGAATTCTACCTAGCACCCACATTTAAATATAGGGCAAATTATAATGACAACGTACTGAGCGGGAGAAACTTAAGGTCCCGTGGAATTTTTACGAACTTTTTAATACAGAGGCTGTAGTGATGCATATTTGATTACAACGCGCGAAAAAAGGGTATACTGAAATCAATTTCACTGAGTAGGACTGCTAATTCGGCAATTTATCAGCAGCACTAGGACCCAAAGGCTCTTGGTATCAAGCGCGTGTGGAACAAACACACCTCAACAAACAAGAGTACCAAAAATAGATAAGGGAAGAGCATCATCCTTATTTCCTTCAGATTGATAAGGTATTAATGATATTTTAGACAACACGTACCTGATATGTTTGCAAATGTCAAATGTCTTTCGATTACTAGTATATAGTTTCTCTAGGAGATTCTCTGTATAAACGTACAAAATATGTATCTAAAATATTGCAAAGGCAAAACATTTTTAAAAAAAAAAGCAAAGCATAAAAAAAATCGACGCTCAAAAAGCAATAGAAATATTTTCGGACAAAAAGCAATGCGGACAAAAAGCGACGAACAAATAGCAAAAGTTGCGGACAAAAAGCAAATATTGCGGACAAAAAGAAAAGCGGACAAAAAGCAAAAGTTACGGACAAAAAGCGCCATTTTGCGGAAAAAACGGAACAGCGGGCGAAAAGCAAAATGCGGACAAAAAGCACTGTATCAGACGGTTTCTGAGTAGAATATATTTGAATGCAAAGTTCAAGGACAACGGACACAAAATACATTTTTGTAATGGCAAAAGCTCAGGATATATCAGGATTGTAGGAAAGAATATCAAATTGTGCATGCTACTAGTAGAATTAAAGTATGACGTGCAGAGGGCTTTAATTCAATCGACTATAGCTATGCTGACAGAATTTGAAACTGAAACCATGATGTACCCAATACACACACTCCAGAAACAGATTCACTAAATACATCAATTCAAGAATAAAATATTGTTTCTTTCGAGCAGGTTTGTACTCTTAGCACAAGATATGATTCAAGCTAAATTACATCAGGAAAATGCGATTTTGAACATGTATAACATGTACTAGAAGATAAAAAATTCTTTTAGATTTGCACCGGGAAAATGATGTACCCCACGGGCAGCCGCTCGCCATTTCCACTTTCTAAAAGCCGGATTTTTCTGCAGAAAGCAGGTTTAAAGCTTTACAAGCAAACTACTGTAAATCTAGTTACCACTGATATCATGCGATGATATGTCTTCTGTTTTATGTATCAGATTAGTCCAACATGTAATGACAAGAAAAACACACAGTCGCATTCTGACGCATGATGATGGCCTGCTAGTATGTTAAAGCGAAGATTCATTCCTCTGTAATTATGACTGTGAATTATTTGCTATTGTCTAACCTAATCTACGCGCCTTCTGTGACAGACCCGCATTCTCTAATACTCTACGAGATATATCACAGTTATAATCTTTTCTTTGAAGCATCAGCAACGTGGGCACACATTTTGCTGCTCTACTACCATGCTGAACTGTTCCCTGAATTTTCACATTTTATCCCCATATATACAAACGTACTAACAAGAAAAACTCGAGCACACTCGGCCATTTCACGATCATCTCCCGACCAGGTCTAGTAAATCAAACACAAATCGGGCTATGATCTTGCTCAATTTGACAAAGTGTGGTTAGTCGAATGAGGGTCGAGCATAAGTCGTACGTGAATCGTAAAAAGATCGAAAATGGTCGAGTGTTAGTCTTAGAAAATCGGGTAAAGGTCGAGTGGACGTAGTGAGTTAGCTCGATAAATATATTTTATGACGTTGATCGGGATATAAATAGCATGGTCGAGTTGATCGAGTTGGTCTGATCGGCGGTGTAAACCTAGCATTAAATCGCTTACACTCCTTTATAAAACGAGAAACATAGAAATCTTTTCTCATGGCAGAAGGAAACGTCGCTGTATGTTAACAAAACGGTATTCACTATAATATTAATCATCAGATCTAGACAAATATCCGCAAAGTTACTGCACTCGAAAAAGAAGCGTTTCATAATTTGTTCTAAGCAATGCCACGTATTTCTCTTATGTTGGAGACATGACACCAATTAGTACTACTATGATTACGTGAAGGATTAGAGGAGGACTGTAAAAAGGGTCAGGGTTATAGAAATGATAAGACTAGGATTAATATAAAAGCTTAGGAATTGGTTCAATTTATATTACTGTTAGGGTTAGAGTGATCTTGTGTCATACACCACTGTGGGATCACATGGTGATCTATGACGTCATTTTCGGTTAAAATACACGAATAAGGCTTCAAATAGGGCTACGTCTGGTTGCTTATGCGGAACCCAATCACTTGAATTTCCGTCATCTTTCTGCTTCCGGTCATGTAACTTCCGGTGACGTCACTTACGGTCCAAGTCACTCCTTGTGACGTCACTTCCGGCTCCGGTTCCACGCTCCAACACGACAAATGCGCGGTTAACTGTCCATATATACTTCTCAAGTGCGATCTTGTCTGAAAAGCTTCTATTTTACCACAACATTTATTTTTTTTTATTTCAGGATGGTTGTACGACGTTTCTGGTAGTTATGAGACTACTTTTTACTGTGCTGGTGGTTTCATTGTAGTATCAGGAATAATTTTGATTGCGAGTTATTATTGTAGTAGCAAGAAACTTATCAGTCATAGTCATTTTTTGAAGTTAGCATATCTACCGATATATAGAACCTTTAGCATTAAACAACAAATACCGTTATCATTCAATTTAAACCAATATTGACAATTTAGTTTGTGGTAAAATATGACACTCTTTATAATGTAATTGTAAGAAAATATCGTGACAATCAAATTCTTACTGGATATGTATCTTTCTGTATGTCTAATAATGTGCACTAAAATCTTATGGTGGAAGAGGGTTGTGAACAATTCAACTGTCATGTTTCATAAGTATCATAACATTTGGATATAATATACAAAATGTTCAAGCATAAAAACGGAAGAATAGATGATGCTATGGAAACGTATTTACATGTAGGCCATCTATGTGTTATTAATGTCGAAATAAACACGTATAATTTTGTCGATTTACTCACTTTGTTCTGCAAAAACTCGATTTAAACAACTGCGATAAATTGTAATAAAAATCAATTTTACAACATTATTTTTCAAACAGAAGTCGTTGTCGATGTATCATATTTCGATAAAAACTGAATAAGGAGCCATGTCAACATAACTTTTGAGGTAATTGTTTAGAGTAAGAATAAGCAGTGTGGGAACGGTTGGTTGATGGAAACAGGTTCTGCTTAACAGGTAAGATTGATAGGTTATCATTTGTGTACCATTATAAATGTTGATGCTGCAGGAATGCCATCTTCGCCTAGGGCTACGATCCGCCATGAAAATCAGATAACCCTAGTTGAGATGCTTGAGTCTATCACACGCTTCGAGACATTATATATTCCGTGATCTACTTTACCATTTCCTCCAAAGGAACCTTATAATTACCTGTGAGTGAATATATTTTCGAAACAATTGGAAAAGTCATTATTTACAAGTTGATCTATTTGACAACTTTTGCTCTTAATTCAGTTCAAACCCAATAAGTCTATATGTCTATTAAAGCTGACCAGGCAGACCATTTCAATATAGTGCTACGGTAGACCACATTTACCGAATTTAATTCAAGTTCAGCTTTAAAATAGTAAATGAAAAATCAAGGATGGTAAAACCGGTTAAAAATATAGTCGATATTAATCCTATACTGCTTTTAGCTTAATTTGATACCAGTAACCTGATGGTTGCAATTTATATTATTTTATTTAAGTAAATTAATATATTGAAGGGAATGCGACAAGGGGAAATGTTTCTTATAGTTTTATTTACGTTTGAAAATAACAATGGTAATTGAAACGCTAGCTTCTTCTTGACCAATTAAATGCCATGGGAAATCATGCATATTTGATGGAATGTTAAATTTACACCATTCTTTATCTAATTATTTCTATGAAAATGGTGAACCGTTAATTTGATAAAGATATGAGATAGTGAAAAGGGTCATATATACATGTATATATCACTGAGATAACATTATATTTCTTAGTAGAAAGGTGTTATTAACTTACATAACACTAACTAAAATTTTTTCTGAAAAAATATATACACTGGAATTGGCACTGGGAAGGTCACTAAAGTAATGTGTAATATAATTTGTTCAATATATTGATATTTATTTTTTAATATATTGATAAATCTTTATGATAAAGGTGAATTCAAAATCGCAAAATTCAAACATTCTTAATCTTTTTTACACCTAAAAACGTATATATTTTTGTAACAAAATTTAAATTGATCATACGTATATGTTCATGTTGACTCTTGGTACTTCTAATGAAAAAAAGTTTTGACTTGAAAATCTCAGGAGTGATCATAGGCATACATTTGTACACGGGTCCGATATTTTGGGATCGTCCAATTAAAACTTGATATCTTCTGTGCCTTTCCTGTTTGATATAATGCCAATTTATAATAATTTTTTGCTCCGCGTTGGTACATTTAGCATACAATAACTTTCCGGCTATTCCGAATTCCTATATTCATTAATGTTTCTGTCGTTCTCTTTACTACGTGTTTTGTGTTTTTGAATGGTGTTGCTTGGTGGGGAATTTACAATTATTGTAGAAGTTCCCTGCCATCTGTTTTTTAGACCGTAGGCTTCTTCGTTCGATACTCAATGAAAAACACTCCACTAGGCAATTTATTCCTAATAATGAGGATTAACGAAACCATTTTTGAAAGCAACATGCTGCAAATCTTTGCCATTTCTTCATAACCAGTTGCTGTAGATTGAACGTTTAGAAATTAAGGCACAGTAAATTGGTAAAATCTGGTCTTTTGTGAGAAATCATGAGAAAATCGTGTTAAAATATATGACCTAAACCAGAGGATAATGATGCCAAGACCTTACNTGCCCCCCCCCCCCCAAAAAATGACCAGGGATATTAAAAACACACTTTCATGGATAAATACTGGATACATGGTATCTAACTACCTGAATGGGTGCTATGACCCTGATCCTGGCCCTGGCTTAATTTAAGAAAAAAAAATCTTTAAACTGAGCTGTTGAACCCTAATTTTTAAATTGATGCTATAGCCGGGAGAGGTGAGATTCTACTCATTGAGATTCATTACCTGTGTGAATAATTCATGTTACATTTATGAATATTTTTTTTCACCCTCTTTAGTACAGAAAGACTGTATTTAGCTTATCTTGTGGAAGAGTAGTATAGAGTGCAAAAAGATCAAAAGTTTTGACACTGATGCAATGGTTCAGTTCAATTGAAGATAGATATTCTGATATTTTGAGTTTTTGATAATCCACATCTGATTCACTCCACTTGTTGAGTATGCTCTATCACTATATATCTTTAGGCCATCTTTGACTGCAGTAATTTAATTTAGGAGCTTAGAAAGGGGTTTTGTTGTGCATTTGGCAAACCAAGCAATGTATCTCTGTAGGTGCATTTATGTAACTCAGGTACCCAGTAGATATAAGGCAGGCCCGTTTTTGCTCTTTTCACTCAAATTGATACCAAAAGAAGACAATACTGATTTTTGATTGTTTAGTATGTCTTCCTTTGGTATGGTGCAAAATGAAATGACAATGCCCATCTCCTTCATTATGCAGTCAATGTGGTGCCTTTTGCAGATAAATTTATGTTGTTTGCCATGATATACTATATCCCCACGCATGGCTGCTATCTTGTATGAGGTGCGAACATTAAAGAAATAAACGTTAAACAGAAAAAGCCTGTTTTGACTTTTGTTCTAATTAGCCAAGCACTTCTTTTTATATTTCGGTCCGAACTGTGATAAAATGTTCCATTTTTACTAAATTATTACTTGAATAAATATTGCTTTTCTTTGTCTACGACCTTTGTTGTTGATTTGCTACTGGACACTAATGCAATGAAAGGGGAACATTGGCGGATCCAGTGGGGTGGTTCCGGGGGTTGGAACCCCCTTTTTGCTGGACAATCATGTATTTTTTAATGAATATCCTGATTTTATTTTAAGAAATACCCCAAAAAATTTTCGCACCTCGTTCCGCTCGACGAAATATCCTTTCATTTCCAATTGCAATCCCCCTTTTCTAATTGTCTGGATCCGCGCCTGGGGGCACCCAAATTTTTTTTGAGTCTGGACCATTGTGGTTTACAATTTTTCCCGTTCCCTTTGAATTTGACAACTGACAAAGCTGTTAAGGTAATTATGTTATTAGATATCGTCGTGGATAAAGTACGAATTTTATGGGACTATTCAAGGACTAAATTTATCACCAACTTTGGTTAAAATGACAGAGTGGTGATATTTGAATGAAAAATTACAACGGCTAATCATGGATGCCACTAAGAAGAGATTGCGTAAGCTTACCCTGGCAAAATACAGGTGAGGTAATTGTGTGTATTATGAAGCAAATAGCAGATAGCGTTAGTAACATTGATGAAATTGCTCACTTTTTAACAGCTTCAATAGAACCTTTGATTGCTTTACTTTCTCCACTCTCGTATAAAACCCCTGTTATGTCTAAAATGACACTTTTGATCGCAGATTTGCGCCAGCTCATCTCACTAAATAGTGATCATACATTAGGTGTTACCTGTTGGATGTTTTTAGTTCCTGGTTAAATTAAAACAACTAAGAATGTTATTTTCATAAATTGATATTCCAAATTCTGCGAAATTCTATAAACGGATTCTAATTAAAATTCTATTTGTATGAATCAAAGTTAGGAATTTATAACCAGCAACAAATAAACTTAGTAAGACTATTTATTGGAAAATCAATAATATACAAACATATCGATGTCTTCCACAAACAATGTAAATATATTAAATCAAAACAATAGAACTATAAAAAAAGTATAAAATAGTGCAAGTGATAAAATATCTAAACATGGTTGAACAGATACACACATTATAACTAATATGATGAGAAAGCGGACTGAATAAAATTACAAATAACTATTTGATGGATTCATCAACTTATTGAATATATGTTGGGAGATCTCACTGCTGGAGGGGTTATTATAATCTTGGTTCAAATTAAGATCAGAAAATAACTTTTTTCTTAAATCATCATGTTTTGAGCAGAACAGAAGGAAATGTTTTTCATCTTCTATCGTTTTGCACACATTACATAGGCTCTGATTTCTTAAAATTTGAGGTCTTTGATATCTGCCCTTTTCTATCAGAGGTGAGTGAACACTTATTCGTAGTTTACTAAGATAACTGGTGATTGTTTTTTGTGGATTAAGATTGAGATAATTTTGGGTTTTAAAATTTTCATTACAATTTGCAAAAGTATATAGTTTTGAATCATCGTCTCTTGTTCGGTAATCCTGTAGTTGTTCTTCAATTGACTTAGGAAAATAATCATTGATTTTTTAGTAACATTTTTTTCTGAAAGTGTGGTTAAATTTATATTCATTTTCTTTGCAGAATTTAAAATAAAAGAGTACCAAGATTTATTTCCATAGCACTGAGACCCTTATCTATTTCAAAGGCTTCTCTAACTAGTCTGCTAGATGGAAGTTGTTGTAATCTAATTAGATATTTATAAGATAGCATGCTTATATAGCTCAGCTAGGGCAATCTGCCAAACTCGCATCTTGATGCAAAATTAGATGCTTTTTTATTTACTCAAAGAAGATATTTGCATAATTTGTTATGAATTTTTTCGAATGGTAGGTTATCCATTTTTAATTCTTTTTGAGTAAAGTCACTACTCCAGATTTCAGATCCATATGTAACAACTGGCTTTATAAGTGTATCGAATAGTTTAATTTTCAGTTTATTATTGGCAAGATCAAGATCAAGGATTTTATGTTTAGGGCTAAAAACTGCTTTTAAGCCTTTTGAATGCATGTGATTTGCAGCATGTTTTAAATTGCCATTATAACGTAGGATCACGCCTAAATATTTACATGTTTCAACAATTTCTATTTGCTGTACATTTACATAGAATTAATATCGAGACGATTTTTTCTTTCATCTACTAAATATTATAATTTTAGTCTTAGAGATATTTATTTTCAACTTCCATCTAGTGCAGTATGTTGAGAGTGAATTGAGACAGGATTGCAGACCTTTTCACTTTCTGACACTAATATTAAATCTCATCTGCATAAAGGAGACAATTAAGTTTTGTTGAGTCTAATGTGACAGGGTCGGAATGTAACACTTCAAAAATATCCGCAAATCATTTGTATATAAATTAATAATAATAGGGCTTAAGCTATCCCCCTGTCGTACTCCTTTATGTACTTTATTTAGAGGGGAAATGAGTTTATCTTTTTTGACAAAAAAATTTGAATTTGAGTACATAAATTTTATTATTTTGTTAAAATTTCCACCGATTTTTAAAGTTAAAAGTTTCTTAAAGAGCCCTCGGTGCCATACTGTATCAAAAGCTTTGCTGAAATCGACAAAGCATGCAAAAATGGGTTTTTTGTGTTTATATAGATATTTATTTATTAAAGTTTTAATAGTAAAAATATGGTCAGTTGTTCTGTATTCAGGTCTGAATCCTGCTTGAAATTTGTTATATAAATTATTTCTTGTCATGTATTTACCTAATCTTCCCTGTAAAAGGTGTGTGAATAATTTTCCTATACGACTGGTTAAACTTAAGCAGCGATGGTTACTACAATTGTAAATATCACCAGCTTTATGAATAAGAGTAATACATGCTGTATTCCAAGAATCTGGAAATACACCTGATGACATAACTCTGTTAAATAAGTTAACAATTGGTAACAATAAGACATCTTTACCAAAAACTAAAAATTCATTATAGATTAAATCAATCCCTGGCTGCTTGTTTCTCTTTAGATTTTTAATACCTTCTCTCACCTCTTTACAATTAAATGCATAGTCTAAATAAACATAACATCACAAAACGAAAAACAACAAGAAGGTGTGTCTTACGGACACAATGCCGCTATTTAACTCCCGGACACAATGCCCCACCTTTATTTTGGACAATGCTATATTTCTTGATCAGTAAGAATGAAGTTGGTTTCATGGATATTTTTTTTATTATAATTTTTGTTTAATTACATCGCAATGAGTAATTAATCAAGTTTAATGAGAAAAGCATACATCCTTAATAGAAACGAAACTCAAATCTATGGATGAACCTCAAACTATTCCCTTTATTCTGTGATCAGTGAAGCATGAAGTTTGTTGTATGGGTAAATATTTATTACGGTGTTTGTTTAGCTAAATTCAAATGTGTAGTTATATAAAGTTTAATGACAATAGCATACATCCTTCACAGAAAAACTTCAACCGGAGGGTAAACCTAATATTTCCCCCTTTTCCATGATCAGTGAAGCGACGGCAGTAGAATACCGAAATCAAAGTCCAGAGAAAAGGCAAAAGCAAGAACACCAGAAGACAGAAGACCAAAGACACTACATGCCAACAAAACACTCAAACACTGCATATTACAAAAATGTAAACACAAAAAAATTTAAGCACTAACTGCGTGAAAAAAAAAGAAAAAAAAAGAAAAAAGTAAACACAAAAACACAGTGACATCAGGTGCTCCGGAAGGGTAAGCATGTGATCAGTGCTTTTTGTCCGCATGTTGCTTTTTGTCCAAAATTTTGCTTTTTGTCCGCAACTTTAGCTTTTTGACCGTCGATTTTTTTTTTATGCTTTGCATTTTTTTTTCATCATATTTTGCCTTGCAATATTTTAGATACATATATACGTTTATACAGAGAATCTCCCGGAGAAACTCTATAATCGAACGACGTCCGACATTTGCAAACATATCAGATACGTGTTGTGTAAAATATCATTAATACATTATCAATCTTAAGGAAATAAGGATGATGCTCTGTCCTTATCTTTTTTTTTGCATTATTGTTTGTTTAGGTGTGTTGGTTCCACACGCTTTTTGACTTTCGCTTTTTTATGCTTTGCTTTTTTTTCAACATGTTTTCCCTTGCAATATCTAAGATACATATTATAAACGTTTATACAGAGAATCCCTATAATCGAAAGACATTCGACATTTGCAAACATATCAGGTACGTGTTGTGTAAAATATCATTAATACATTGTCAATCTTAAGGAATACTATAGTAAGGATGATGCTCTGTCCTTATCTATTTTTGGCACTATTGTTTGTTTAGGTGAGTTGGTTCCACATGCTTTTGATACCAAGAACATTTGGGTCCTAGTGCTGCTGATAAATTGCCGAATTAGTAGCCGTACTCATTGATTTTAGTATACACCTTTTTCGCGCGTTGTAATCTAATGTGCATCACTTCAGCTTCTGTATTAAAAAAAATCGTAAAAATTTCACGGGACCTTAAGTTTCTCCCGCTCAGTACGCTGTCGTTATAATTTTCCCCATTATTTAAATGTGGTTACTAGGTAGAATTCCAAAATAACTGGTCGTTTAGGTTATTACTAGGATGACGGTTTACATATGGTATCATTGTGCATAGTCAAATAGTGTCTGGGTTACATACTGTAACATTAAATACATCAGTTGGGTTGAATTATATTGAGGATTAGATCATTATCAAAGTTAAGAGTTCATTAAAGTAGTTCATTTGATTAGTGTTAGGGTTAGAGTACCAAAGTCTATTACTAGGGGTAAGGGTTAGTTACAAATCAAGTTAATGGTTATGACTTCATGCATTCTTTTGTGTAAGATGAAAGTCATTATTTGGGATATGGCTAGGATCATTCACATCATTGAGGTTATGTTTGGAATTATATTATCATTAGGTAGTAAGAGTTAGGATGAAGTTGTAGTGTTAGGATATTGGTATTGCTAAAGTTGGGTATATATATCGTTAGGATTATGATTAGGATGGTCAGATTTGTGTTGGATAATGTTTATGGTAAGGTTAAGGGTTGGGGATAAGGTTAGAGTTGGGTTTGGGTTAGTTTAAGATTGATTCGTTAAAAAAAACATTATACATTAATCATTGAAATAAATTTTCAAGTCAAAGTTTTAGATCATTTAGATTAGGATTACACATATCTTTAGGATTCATCATTGGATTATGATCATCGTAAGGATTCAGGTTAGGGTAATTATTAGGTATGGGTATGGGTTTTGATTTACATAATGAATAACGTTCCAGTTAAAGTCACATACATTATTTCTTTTGGATAGAATTCTCACATTACAAAAGTAATATTTGGGATATCATTACGGAGTTGTATTAAGAGATCTTCAGAGTTAGAGGAGATGTTAATTCAAAACGATTTATGAATAGATGAGGGTTAGAGGTTGTGATTATATCAGGTTAGAATAAGGACAGATGTTGAGTTTTAGCGTAAGGGTCTATGTTAGGGGCTTAGTGCTAGAACTCCATGTTAAGGTGATTAGGTAAGGTTGAATGTTAGTGTTAGGGTAGTTTTGAAATTGAATTGTGGTTAAAGTTAGGTTAGGATTAAGGGTTAAGGCCTATGAGAGGGGCTTATATACTGCTAGAGCTCAATGTTAAGATGATTTAGTTAAGGTTGAATGTTAAGTGTTAGGGTAGTTTTAAAATTGAATTGTGGTGAAGGTTAGGTTCGGATTAAGGGTTACTTAAGGCTTAGAAATAGCCAAGAATCACAGGATGTGTAATATTAGGTTACGGTTAGGACTAATGGTTGAGATTATGTTTAGGGTTAGTGTTAGGGTTGTGTTAAGGTTGAAATGAGATTTGGGTTAGGTTCAAGGATGTTTCAGGGGTATGAATATAGAGGGTTAGAAATTGTGTTATTAGTAAGTTACAGTAAGGACTTATGAAAGGTTAGAGTAAGAGCTAGTGTCTATGTTAATGGTTAAGTTATAAAACTCTTGGTTAAGGTGATTATGGTAAGATTAGTGTAAGGTTTAGTAGTAGCTTAAGCACCTGAAGGGTTAGTAGGGATTATGTTTTAGTTTACATTGGGTTGGGGTTAGGTTAGGTTCAAGGATGTTTCAGGGCTATGAACATACAAGGTTAGATAATATGTAGTATTATTTGCTGTTAGGACTTTGGGTTAGAGTTAGAGCTAGTGCCTAGGTTAAGAGCTACGTGCAACGGCATCCGTTGCTCGACAAAAGCACCAATGTCCTTAGTTGGAGGACAATCACAACATATAGACAAACACAAGGCACTTATCAAGTCGATTGTAAGAAAACTTGGCATTATCAATTAGTGAGATGTGGGCAATATAAAGACGTGGTCAGAATCACATTTTGAAATTACAAAAATAGATGCCAAAATATGAAAGTGTGATAGTGCATCCATATGTGAAATTCTCTCAAGAACAAGTACACCGTAACTGAAAAGTACAGATAGCATACATCTCTCGCACTGGGAATCTTTTTACGGACTCCACACTGGAGGAGAGACAAACTCCGGTCTTAATTAAGTCTGGAATAAAATATTCCTTGAAAATTGAAGATAATACAAGAATTATTGTAATATTCCATATCACTGTAAATTTTGTCTCAAACATCCCATGTTGTTACCCATATCCCAATATTCACTAAACAAGCCACCTTAAGGTGTCTCAGTGGTATTATTCCGCCATTTTTGTCTAATAATTGTTCATTTAGGTTTCATTCATTAAGAAATTTAACAAAATAGTTATTTAAAATGAAAAGAAAGTTCAAATGTATTTTAAATTTATATTCCTAATCATTTTTATTACATTTTCATTACAAAAACATGAGATAAAAACACATGATCTTTAAATCTGTTGCTGGATTTAGAGAACACAGAAATTATTCAAGGGAGATAATTTGATAAAATATTTTAACAAAGATATCTGTAGAGAATTTAACATTTTGCAATTTTTCTCTCTTATTTCAACGGTGACCCCTAATTTTTATTTTTTATATGTAAACTAGATAATGATAATTAAACACATGCAAAGTATGAAAAAATTCTATAATAGATTTTCCAAACTATCCTCTCATATGATCATTTTCCCTGTCATTTCTATGTAAAATCCGGAAATTTTCAATTTCAGATTTTGCGCTTAAATGCATGGTGACCCCCAAATTTAATTTTACATTTTGAACAATAATACAATTATGTTTCTTCACAGAAAATTTTACAAAATTCTATTATAGGAAATTAATACCCTGCAGACACCTTCACCAACATATACAACTTTCAGAATCCGCAACAGTATTCAATTATAATGGTTTTGATTAGGACTCGGCTACTCTTTAAACTCTTTGTAATATGAGTTTAATCTTTGATGTGTTTGATAAACCTGGAATTTTTAATATAACGATATCTTGACAATTAAAAAATGCGCGTGACAAAGTTGATTTATCATACACGAAGCAATACAGTCCGTTCGGATTGTGTTTTCAGATTTGATGTGCGCGTTGATTTGATAGACGACCAAAAGTGTTAATATCACTAGTAGAGTCAGCTGGGCATATACTTGTAACTGACACAGGGCCATCTGCATGCATGGTTGAAAGTACGCACCTTTACGCCCCTTTACCTTGACCGTACATTTCGATTGCTGTCAGTTGTGTGTCCAGGTGAAAGATGCATATTCGTTTGACCGCTTCAGTCTATCAAATCAATGGGCACATCAAATCTGATATTACAATCCGGACGGACTGTTACATGAAAATCGCAGTACAAAACACAGAATATAACAGTACCACCTGTATATTTACCACGCGAAATCACAGTACCATTGAAAAATTACCCGACTCAACAAATGGATTTTATAAAGGGTTTCATTCATGGTTTTATGATTTTTTCCTATTTTCAAATTTTTAATATCTTATTTTTACAAATTTCAGTTTATAATTGATTTTTCAAACCAGTTATTTGTAATATTATTTTATACAAACATATTTACTTTTTAAATTTTTCTCAAGTTAAGAAAAGTAATGTATTTTCCGGTTTATAAGCGCTAATCAATCTCATAAACTTTCAAAAACCTTATAATTACATGTATATGGCATTTATCAATCTTTGAAAATCACTTGAAGCACAAAAAAGCGAATTTTAATGCTCTTATGTTTGTAAGGCTTATTTTGATTGAGTGAATTCAAAATTTTCAGGGGGAAAGTCCACGATTTACCGTCGGAACAAATACCAACGTAATGGCGCAGACGCATACCAAACTTTCTATAATCTGTAAATCAAGTAACAATGTTCTTTTTGCAGATTTGCATTAGAATAGAGATAACTCAGTTGAATTTTTGGATCTTCAGGGTAAATGTAAGATTTTACTGTCGCAAACCACCATTTTCCGGCCCCGCTAACGCGTCGCCAGAAAACTTTGCGACAGTAAAATTTCACGATTTACCCCCTCGGACCCTTAAATACAGTATAGTTATCTCTTAAAAACAGTAGCCCGAGTAGTATAAATAAAAGCCGATTCTGTCGCACCCCAACTTTTCAAGGGGAAATCCTGCATAGGACCCCAACCCCGACGGCCAAATGCAAAGGGAAGTTATTTCTATTGAGCATAGAGTAAATACAAGAATGGCATATGAATTCGCTAGTAGACAAGTCGTCCCACAGGAAAGTGGGGATAAGGACACCTTAAAGGGAAGGATGTCACAGATTGATATAAATAAAGATATATAAATAAATAACATCCGAAAGAAATAAGATGGATCAGTTCCAGGATTTCTTTCTGGAGAATGAAGAAGATTTNAGCACCCCCCCCCCCCCCAAAGCGACAGCAATGCCCCAACCTGGCGCAGGTGGATGAGCACACCCAGCATTGTCAAAATTGCGGGGCGGAGCAAGTCCAGCAAATTGAGCATCAATCAGGGGAGCAGAAAACCAGCTGCGGCGCCCCACTCAAGAGGAAGAAGGGCAGTTCTGCAAGAGCAAGCCCTGGAAAGACGGTCTCTGACGGAGACATAGGCAACCACGCGAGACGGAGGAGGAGGAAACCATCCCTGTCGAGGGTAAGATGGTGGTCAAAGATACCATGAAGACCCTCCGCCAAATAGCTAAGGATGAGGGTCTGAAGGGGTCAGTAGGAAAAGCAAAGAGGTCTTGGTAAAGCTCAACGAGGAGAAAACCAAATGTAAATTTGCCCGCCAGGAAGTCTTCAGGAAGAAGCATCTCAAAGCGCTAGAAAAAAATCGCGGCCTCACCGAGTACTCTCAGCTCAAGAGAGACGATTTGATCCAGCAGGTAGAAGAGGACATCAAAACCGTCCCGGTCGAGGATGAGATCAAGGTCACCGATAGGCGTGAAGCTCTGAATGGCGTATTTGGCACGGTCGTCATCGAACCCGTTAAGTCGCACGACGCGACCACATTTCTCAAAGTAAGTCGGAGCACAATCTCCACCAGCATCTCAGTTACTCTCACCAAACAGAAGGGAATGAAGTTGCACTTAGTGCTTATAGCAGAAATGGTGAAGACCAACCCCGCGACCGGAGAAAATACCTACATCACCCCTTATTTTTGATTAGACATGACTACCCTCACCCAATCATCTGACCTCGAATTGGAGACTGCCTTCATGATGGAGAAGGTCAAGGAAAAAATGGCTAAATACATGCGGGAAGGGAGCGGGTAGACGTTAGGACACATTCAGAAGCTCTAAATCGATCTCAACCAATTCAAGCCGTTTAAGTGGGGCTCATTCATACCAACCCCATCGGCTTTCGCGAAAAAAGAAGGCGATCATCAATGTGAAAATGAAGATGATCGCTGCTCCCAGTTGGCGGTATTTCCCCTACGATTATATGGATGGGCCGGCCAAACTGGAAGAAACTCGGCTCCCACCCAAAGAATCCTTCTACAGCACACTTTACGAGGTGGGCATCACCGACGAAGACTTCGCGCACACTCAGAGAGTCTGGGAGGGCTTCGAGTGCAAGACCCTACGCGATTAACAAGATTCATACCTAGAAACCGACGTGTTGCTGATGGAAGATATCTACGAGAATTTCAGGAACATCTGCCAGACTCACTATGGGCTGGATCCTACCAACTACTACACATCACCCGGATTGTCCTACGACGCCGCCCTCAAATCCACTGGGCAAAAATTGGAGCTTCTTTCCGATCCAGATATGCTGATGATGTTTGACCAGGCGACCAGGGGAAGCGTGGCCATGATCTCTCATCGCCATGCCCAGGCTAATAAAAAACTACATGGAGAGCTACGATCGCTTCCAGCCCACCAAGTATCTCACCTACCTCGATGCCAATAATCTTTACGGTGGGCGATATCACAGCTTCTTCCCACGGGGGACTTTGAATGGGCGGAGCCGGAGGAGATCGACGAGATTCTCGGCTATCCCGACGACCACGAATATGGCGCCATGGTAGAATGTGATCTCGAATATCCGCAGGATCTTCACGATGCTCATAACGACTACCCTCTCACGCCCGAGAACGTGGAGATCGAGAAAGTCCGCAAGCTCATGACTCATCTAGGCAAGCGTGAAAAATATACGCTCTACTATCGAAATCTCAAGATGTATTTGGAGATGGGCATGAAGCTTACGAAATGCCGTCGGATCATCAGGTTCACCCGATCCCCATGGCTCAAGCACTACGTGGATCTGATTACCGCTCTTCGCGCCAAGGCCAAGACCGACTCTGAGAAGGATTCCTTCAAGCCTATTTTCAATTCAGTCTTTGGCAAGACCATGTAGAATATCCGGAAGCGCGTAGACGTCAGGCTGGTCACCACCGAGAAGCAGGCCCTGAAGCTCGTGGCCAAGCCCAACTTCGATCGTCGAGTGGTCTTCACCGAAAATCTAGCAGCCGTCCACATGAAGAAGACCAAGCTGAAGTTTGATAAGACGATCTACCTGGGAGCCTGCATCTTGGACATTTTGAAGCTCCTCATGTACTATTTTCACTATGGATTCATGAGGAAGATATACGGTGATCGCGCTTGGCTTCTCTTCACCGACACAGACAGCTTGGCCTATGAGATCAAGACCGACGACTTCTACCAGGATATCGCTCCGCACGTCGAGGGCAAATTCGATATGTCCAACTACCCCGCCGAGCATCCCTCTGGCATTCCCACCGACAAGAATAAGAAAGTTCTCGGGGTATTCAAGTACGAGTGTGGCGGCAAGATCATGACCGATTTCGTGGGGCTCCGGGCGAAGCTATACACCTTCAAGATGGATGACGGTCAGACCACCAAGAAGGGGAAGGGAGTCACTAAGAGCGTCATCGACTATAGCATCGCCTACGAGGATAATAAAGATGCCTCACCGACCGGCAGGAGGTCCACCGACCGATGAACATCCTCCACAGCCATCTCCACCAGATCTACGCCGGAGATATCAACAAGATCGCGCTCTCCGCCAAAGACGACTAGCATCACATCCTCCCCGACAGCATCAGCACACTCGCCCACGGACACTATCGAATCGCAAAAGCTCGCAATCAAGGCACTTGTTAGGCTCTGACGGGTGCGGATGCTCATCCCATTTTGCAGACAGACTCCCCATACCTAGATAAATGAGCAGCATACGAGTGCACGGCATCTTCCTCCCCCATCAGCCCCCCTCGAATCTTGAGCTGGAGGAAGCTGCCAAGGCTCTGAGAATCCCTCGATTCAGCGGCGTATTCATGCGCAATGCCCTATCACCCGCCCCACATTCCATCGAATGCGGCATTCTGAATCACGACGATCGCAAAGGCCCCGGGACGCACTTGACGTGCTGGCATAAGCGTGGAGGACAACCAAACGAGATCGCCGACTATCTGAGGCCGGAGGTTCGATAAAGTACCGATGAGCTTCAGCGTCGCGGCGACGTGGTCTGAGGTCGGTTTTGCTTGCACCCTCGAGGAGGTGATCTTCGACCTATAGATAAATGGATAAGTTTGGATCTCACTCGAGGAAGCACATTCCCGTCTGGCGGATGCTTCAGGATCTCGATATTAACGATCATCGCATCACCAGTCTTGGATTGCCGCGGGATAGTTCGGACGCTGTGACGAAGAAATGGGTCAATCAGCAGCTGAAAGAAAGTATGAAAGACACGGGCGAGCTAGATTCAGAAATTAAGCAGATGGAGATGACCATAAAGCGGATGCAAAGGGAGTACGACACATCCCTCAAAGACCTAACCAAAAAGCTGATGACCGTACAAGATGGCAAAGTCGATAAGTTAGAGTGCGTCTCTAGCAATGGCGGATTGGTGACTACGAACCTAGACATGCAGAAGTATCGCGTACTAAATTTCCAACTCGCCCAGACGGATAACGATTCCATTAAAAAGCCGTCTACGAGCGCCTGCAGGCAGATCTAGACGCATTAAGACTCTTCGTCGTACTGAAGCATGCGTAAATTAAGACTTCCTCCGTCCACTGCGGAATATATCCCTTCTCGAAAGTGCCTTATCTTCTTGATGATCCCGACCTTATCGCTGACGGCGAATCGATGAGGCTTCATGGGTGGGAGATCTCCGTAAAGATTCCAGAAGACCCTTGGCCTCGTGCTCTTTCTTGCTGGCGGCGATGGGAGTCATTTTGATTGATCGATGCTTGGTGGATTACACTGGCGGACGAGATCGTCCTAGACGGGAGGTAGGTGCTCGTAGAATTAGCCGAGAAGTACTTGAACATCTTCTCCTTCATGGTACGATTCCAGCGCTCCACCACGATCGATTTCTCCTCATTCTCCTTAGAGTAGAGCTCGACGTCGTGCTTCTGGAGTAGATCCTTCTCACGATTATAAAATTCCGTGCCCTTATCGGTCCATAACTTCTCGGGCTTGCGATCTTGAAGACGGTCCGGAAGACATCTCGCACCGTCGCACCTTTCGTATCTTTGAGCGGCACTAACCAGCCGTACTTGGAGAAGACGTCGATGATACTCAAAAGGTATTTGAAGCCTCTATTATCGCGGGAGAAGGCGCTAATATCTACGAGATCGGCTGCCCAGGTCTCGTCCACCCCACTAACCACCACGCGACGCTTCTGGAATTTGCGTTGGTCTGACTTATGCAGCTCTTCTGCTAGCTCATCGGACCATCTTACTTTTTTTCTCACGCCTAGTCCAAATCCTGCCTTGGTGCCCATGATTGGTCTGACGATACTTTGATCCATACGCGGGCTGTGGGCTGCTGGATGCCGTCCAGCTCCTTGAGCATGGTCATATCGCAGATCGCATTGTCGGTGGCCGTATCCTGATGCTGAGCAGACCAGAGATCGTGATGATAGGAGACTTTATCCACGCGATTGATTGGCATGGACCAGGATTTGGGGATGCCGTCTGCCTTCAGACACTTATGAAGCTTGGTGCCGGGGCAGGTGAAATTATGCCCTGGTAAGTGCATTTCCACGGGCATGCGATTGAGCATCTTATTCCAGAGCCCGACACCTGACGCAGCGATAAATTGTGACTTCTTTGAGCCGCAGACGGCGCAGGTCCCAATCCTCCTCGGCTCCCCATTTCTGGTCGCTACCTCGCTCGAGCCTTTCGTCGCCGTCTTACTTTTGCATTTCAAGCAGTACATTGCCATTATATATAGATAAATGGACGTTGGAGACCTTACGTACGATGAGCCTACCACGAGTAGGCATAATCACTTTCTCATCCCGCAGCGATCCATCTGAGGTCTCATCATCGGAAAATCAGACTGCGACAAGACGACGCTGCTGAATAACCTCCTCCTGCGCGACGGATGGCTCGACTACGATCGACTCTACGTCATCGGAAAATCGGCACACCAGCCCATTTACCAGCTGCTGCGGCGGGCGCTGGGGAAAGGATTTTTGAAAGACGATATCCGCAAGCTTCTTTCCATCAAGGATCGCTATCCGCACTCTTTGATCGACGTGGTGGACGCGATGAAGCCACCGCCCAAACCAAGTTGTATCGAGCCCTTCTTCGAGCAGGTAAGCGACGTGCCCGACCCTTTAGATCTCGATCCTCGATCTCGGAAGAATCTCATGGTCTTCGACGACTTGATGCCCAGCAAACACAGCAAGTGCGAAGATTACTATAATAACGTGGATTGCTTCTACCTCTGCCAAAATTACTTCAAGCTCCCGCGGCAATCTATCCGGGAGAATGCCAACTTCATCTCACTCTTCGAGCAGGATGCCAAGACTCGTGATAATATCCGCCGGGACCATTGCAGCGATCTCACCCCGGCTCAGTTCGATACCCTTGCAACCGCTCTTGAACCAAGCCTCACGGATTCATGACCATCGATCTCACGAGCCCCAAGACCGCTGGAAAGTATCGATGCAATCTGGATGAGTTCTATCGAATATAAGATAAAGAATGAATCATTTGCAGGAATTTTTCGTGAAAAATCTAAGGGGATCGAGAAATCTCCCAAGACCCAACCCCTGAATGCGAGCACCAGGGGAGCGAGTGCTTATTTACGGCATGGACCCGGGATATAGATGCAGAAGACGCGGTGCCGAAAGGTATGCTCGCTGCATCGATGAGCAGGATTTCGAGGGAGGGTCCTATAATTCCCATTCCCGCCGACAGCCGCCGCCCGGACCCGAGTGCTGCATCAAGACTGTTCGCGACCATCAATGCACGTACCATCCACATCACCAAGCGATAAATGCGAGGCATTTGAGACTATTTCCTACGGCATGCTATCGGTGTGGAGCTCCGATCGCTCGCGGTAAGGCTTTGCGCCGTATCCACCACGAGATTATTGCCTTGCCAAAATTCGCCACCCTCAGGTCGGGCGTAAAAGTCCGGATGGTGGGGAGTACGATGATAAAATCGCGGGGATGACGGAATTTGTCTGCTCCCCAAATGCATCAACGCTTAGGGGCGTTCATGCCATCGCCTAGGGGCGTTCGAGATGCTATAAATAAAATGACGTTCATCAAGATCACCGATCCTAAGCAACGTGAGGTGCTTCCTAGGGACCTGCAGGAGACCAAGCGTAGTATCCAGGCTAGCGATATGCAGCGTCGTCTGGATCAGATCGGACTCAGTAGTGACCTTTCCAAGATATTCAAGCCCGTCGTTGAGAAGCAAAAGGAGAACGCTTCCGAGATCCGACGATCTGGCCCTACCCGTCCCCGTGCCTGCCCTTCCTCCAGCCGCCGATTACGACGAAGACGACCCACTACCCATCGGGCAAAGCACTAACTACCAATCTCGGTCCGCGAGCAACCAATTATCTTCAGCTAAGTATAACTCCCAAAGCCGATCATACATTTGGATTGCGAGTGGAAGACGGCGCCATCATGATCGGGAGTCTCCCCGTCACTTTTGACGGTGACGATATCATCGTCGACGGTGAGCGCTATAGGGGTACCCCGGGCCTATGGGAGCTCATGGTCATGGAGCATCCCGAGGATTTCGAGGTGGACGACCTGAATACCTATAGCGATATCCTACGAGCATCGAGTGCCATGTGCCAAGGCAAGTCTGCAGTCTCGCAGACCCCAAGGCTAGCAAAAGCAAGAAGTGGAAGGAGATCGTCTCGTACCTCTATAAGGAAGATAATTATGGGAGTGGGGATCAGCCCGTCTTTCTTCCCAAATGCTTAGACCAGTTGCTGGATCGTCTCGATCTTTGCGCCGCCGCCTACCAGGCTGGGAATTATGGGGTGCACAACGAAATCGTGGCCATCCTCGACGCCATGAGTAAATCCAACCATATCAGCAGGGAGGAGTACGAGAAGCTGCATCGAAAGCTCCTCTAAATAAATTTACGATTCCTTTACTAGTGAATCACGGTTATCGCCGGTTGTCGAGAATTATTCGATGCCATCGCCAGTCTGACCGGACGAGTATTCACCTCTTCCAACTCGAAGACGTTGGGAAGCAAGGCCGTGAGCGCCGCTTCCAATGCAGCCATCAAGGGTTTGGAGAAAGGAGTAACGAAGGCTGTAGACCACGTCGTTCATCGAGTGACCAGCAAACAGAAGCCCCCTGTTCCACCCAAGAGAACCCCTCAGCAGCAGGCCCACCCCAATCATCTCATCTCGGGTGGCGGCATCGCAACCATCCACCACTTCGTGAAGCCCTAAATAAATATATGAATATATATGATGGCTGATATGCTTACTATCACCGAAGGACTGACTTTCGACAAAAGCGTCCAGGAGAACGATTTCATCGAATATCATCCCATCACCGGGACGCAGCTGAAAAACTCCAGCACCGAGATCCGCCTCATCATCGAGTCGTAGGATCTCTTCCTCCATCCATCCCATGAGTTACCTCTTGCTGAAAGAAGAATAATGGGACGACATTTGCCTATGCCAACCTCATCTCCCTCATCAATAATGCAATGCTCTACCTCTTCAAATCAATCAGCTACAAGCTTTCCGAGCACTTGAACGATCCCGGTGTCGCCACCACTATTCTGGGCTTCCTCACGTATTCCGACGATTTCTCCAAGGGCCACAACCAGCTATTGGTCAACAATACCTCCCCCGCTGCCGCTGCCGCGAATCTGGGGTTTGCCACGCGGAAGGCCTACGTCATCGCCAAGCCCGCCAATAAGGGGTCCTTCTCCTTTACCATCCCCTTGAAGCATATTTTCGGCTTTGCCTAGGACTACGAAAAGCTGGTCTACGGATTCAAGCATGAGCTTACTCTCGTCCGCGCATCGGATAATGATGCCATCTTCCGGGATGCTACCAATATCAGCGATCCTGGCAAGGTCGTTCTCAGAAATCTCTCCAGGTTCATCCCCACGTGATTGCCTCCGACGACCAGAAGCTGTGGCTCTATTAGACCATCGAGAGCAAGATGAAGCAAGATATCGGCTTCCGCATGAGGCAGTGCGATTCGATCGGCGCCCACGAAAGCCGTGAATTCATCTGGCACCTCTCCACCCGAAGCAGCCCCGAAAGACCCCATTCCTCGTCGCCTTCCAGACCGATAAGAGTAACGATCAAGAAGCCAACCCCGCTATCTTTGACCACTTCCGCATGTATGATATCTGGGTTACTTCGAATTCCCAGAGATATCCTTCCGCGAGTTATAATGCCTCCTTCACGAATCAGAAGATCTCCAGGCTCTATAAGGAGGCCGCCGACTTCCGCTGGAAATTCTTCAATATGGATCATTTGGTGAGTAATCCAGGCATCACCCCTGCCGACTTTACGGATCTCCATCCCCTCTTCGCATTCAACGTATCCAAGCAGAGCGAGCGCCTCAAGGACTCGACGATCGACGTCTATATCAAGGCAAAATTCGATCGCAACGTCGCCGGCATTACCCAAGCCTACACCTTGGTCATCTCCGATCGGATCCTCCAATTCGAATCCGATGGCCAGAAGATGAGCATCGTATTCTAGACTGAAGCTGAGCTCTTCAGTAAATAAATGGACAAAATTCATATTCAACTACTGTTTGCCGTCCGACCCGCCGAAGTCTTCGCCATCTTGGTGAAAGCCAAAAACCTTCAGAAGCACTACGACGGCCCGGAAGATTGGAAGTAGAGACTAGTATCCGCTTTCTACGTCGCCACCTGTAAATAAATGGACGCTTCACTTTTGCGGAAAATCGCCACCAATACCGAACCCAAGCATTCTCATTCATCGTTTCCGGGGACGATAGTCAGATCTTGACCCGCTTCAACGCACTCCTGGCCTCCGACTGCGCGAGGAAAAATCTTACGAGATGGCCCTCGTGAACCTGTAGACGTACTACTCCATCTCTAATATCCATGCCGATAATAATTCCTTCCGCTACTCCCAAGATGAATGTGCCCGCTGGTTTCCAATCGCCCCTGAGAACCGGCTCCTACGGCATCGACAATATCAATGATTAGATCCAGCGGCAAATGCGGCTCAGCAAACATAAAGCTAAGATCCTTTTGAATGCCAACCGCGCTACTCTGAGAGAAACGCTCACCTTCGCCAGAAGCCACCAAGTGGATTTCGACGTGCCCAATAGCCTGAATATGGTGCTTGGATTCGACCGCCGAACGTATATCTACGACCGGAGAACGAATGGATACGTGAGCATATCGTCGATATCATCAGGATCAATTGCATCCTCGTGAATAGTGATATCCACGGCAGTTACGTCAACAGCACCCATCAGTCCACCATCTATAGTTTCTTTCCAGGGGTCGATCCGGGCATGACGATCATCCAGATCCCTAAGAATCTGATCTACTTACCCGTGACCCTGAAGACAATCAGCCACATGCAAGCCTACCTGACCGATCAAGACGGTCGCTTTATCAATCTGGAAGGGGAGCATCCTACCATTCGCTTCAATCTGCTTGAGGTATAAATAAATGGATTATCAAGAATATGGTCTCAACTTGACGATGGGTCAGGCAGAGAAGATCAAGCGTGCGGCAAAGAAGGGTTGCTCCGTAATCGTCCGATTCTTTCATGCCAACCTATCTGGTGGGCATAAGATGTTCCTCACTCAATGGCAGATTCAACGCATCACCAGCTCTTGAAGAGTGGTAAGGGTGGTATGGTCTTGGAAATGAGCCCGAAGCAGGTGAGATATAACGTAAAGGAAGATGGATTTCTCCCCATGCTTTCAGGTCTCGCCTCTGCTGCTCTACCTATGCTAGCCAAAACCGTGCTGCTTGCTTTTGGTGTGGGTGCCTTGAGCGATTTGGGTAGTGCAGCCATCCAAAAAGCCGTGGGATTCGGATTATATCTCAAGAAGGGTGGAAAAGTATGCTGCATAAAACCCCAGTGTCGTGGTCTGCATCTCAGCCCAGGTACTTTACCCAATACTTACGGCGATGGATTGTACTTGAAGAGTGGAAGTAGGCTCTACGATGGTAATGGATTGATCCTTGCCCCAATAGCCCCTTCAAGAGTATCCCCCTGTTAGGCATGCTCCTATAAATAAATAGACGAAGTGGATGCCAGTCATATCGCATGCATGGAAGAGGACTCATCTCAGAAATCCAGAGATATGAGCATGCATTGAAGATCTATAACCGACTGGATGAGGTCGTCTCAATTGCCCTGGGTGCGTGTTCCGTGGGCAGTATATTGCTGACCAGTGGAACAATGATGTCTGCTCTGACCGGTGTGGGTGCTGTCGCATCCATTCCCCTGGGTTCACTCGCCTGCCTATGTGCTTCGGGAAGTATGGTCCTGTCCATGATCTCGCGCCGACCCGCCATGAATAAAAAGAAGAATCGAGATACCGTGCGATTAGCCAAAACCTATCGGTCCCAACTGGCAGGTGAAGATGGTGCTTCTGCAGTATGCCTGAAAAATTATTACGATGAGAAGGATCGGCTTCGTCAACCTTCTACCCCCATTAGTGAAGAATTGAATGCGCATGCGCCGTAGGGAGGATTCTTCCAATCTCGTCTCGCTCGGCTACGCCTCGCTTCCCGCTCATTCCCGAACCCTCCGGATCAAAAAAAAAAAATCCCAATCCGCATTGGATTGTGAAATTTTGCGTTCTTGACCCTAGCCCTCTGGTATTTTTTTTTACTTCCTCACCAGATCGAATAAGAGATACTGCTGATTATATTTTTTGCTTACCTTGAATCCGGTGCTCCGAACGAATGCGCCTTGCAAGGGATCCTTCTCTTTGTTGAACGTGGGACAAGCACATACCTTGGTGGTTTCCCTTTTTCGATTTTCAGCGTGAGAATTTTGCTTTTGCCAAATTTTCCTTCCTCTTCTACCACCTCCAAGATCTTATAGATCACTCCTGTGGGCAAGTCCTTCCATTTGAGGGCTTCCTGATCCTGGTCCTGCATCTTCTCCTGAAAGGCGTCTTCGCTGATGAAGTCGTCACCCCCATCTTGGGAGATTTCGACGAATCCGTTGTGTACGAAGGACATATTTTTACCCCACGCTCAATAGGAATACCGTCCTGTTACATTTGGCCGTCGGGGTTGGGTGTCTTATATAGAATTTCCCCTTTGAAAAGTGGGGGTGCGGCAGAATCGGCCTTTTCATGCTACTTGCAAATGACATTTCATAGAGGATCAACATGGCATAGTGTAATTTTAAAAAGTTAAATTGCAAAACATCTATGATTCTAATTTCGGTAAATTTCCTAAAACTCTCAAAGACCTGTTTTTTTTTAAAATTCTCCCCCAGATACTATATTTTTAAAAAATTCTTTACAGTATTAAGAATTATTTTCAGAAGTTAAGCGCAAAAAAAAAATCTTTGATTCCAGTTTTTGTAAATTTCATAAAACTCCAATTTGGTATATTTCTAAACGACCATTTATTTTGGAATTTTACCTAGCAACCACATTTAAATATAGCCCAAATTATAATGACAACGCACTGAGCGGGAGAAACTTAAGGTTTCGTGGAATTTTTACGATTTTTTTAATACAGAGGCTGAAGTGATGCACATTTGATTACAAAAGGGTATACTGAAATCAATTTCACTGAGTAGGACTGCTAATTCGGCAATTTATCAGCAGCACTAGGACCCAAAGGTTCTTGGTATCAAACGCGTGTGGAACAAACACTCCTCAACAAACAATAATGCCAAAAATAGGTAAGGGAAGAGCATCATCCTTATTACCTTCAGATTGATAAGGTATTAATGACATTTTACACAACACATACCTGATATGTTTCCAAATGTCAAATGTCTTTCGATTTCTAGTATATAGTTTCTCTGGGAGATTCTCTGTATAAACGTACACAATATGTATCTAAAATATTGCAAAGGCAAAACATTTTAAAAAAAGCAAAGCATAAAAAAATTCGACGGTCAAAAAGCAATAGTTGCGGACAAAAAGCGACGGACAAAAAGCAAAAGTTGCGGACAAAAAGCGCCATTTTGCGGACAAAAAGGAACAGCGGACGAAAAGCAAAATGCGGACAAAAAGCACTGTATCAGCATGTCCTGTTCTGTATACAGCACCCGTCACACTGTAAGTGGCTCAATCCAGGGTTAAGTCAAAACTGGTAATGTCAAATCCGGGAAGACGTGAATCTAGCTGAAAATGTTAGATTTCATTTGTGACACTGATATTTCATATCTGTCAATGATGTCATGGTGACGGCATCTTTGAAGCATGAAGTTGGTAGCTCGGATAAAGTTTTAACATGATCTTTGTGTGATTATACCCTAATGCATGGGGGTAATAACAAAATTACCGAACAGAGTTGTCAAGAGCCGAAGTCCATGAGAAAAAAGACAAATCAGGTAGAAACCACCGGAGAAATTGTCGACCGCAATGGTCCTGACGTGGTACGGGCATTTTAAAAGAAATGGTGGGTTAGACCGGTTTTATGGCATGACAAACCTCCCCTTCCATTGCGGTAGTGTCCGGTAGCAACTCAACAGCAATTGCTATTGAAAGGTCGTAGACAGTTAAAAGAAATGATCATCCCAGTACTAAGTAATAAAAGATTCTTGAATCAGAGTTCGGACCGAAACTTCAAATTTTTCCACAAGGGACTGATATCTATTAAAGAACTTTTTTAATGATCGTATGAGACGGAATTTTTTAAGCCTTGATTGATAAGGCGGTCACGGAGATAACTATATCTAATGAGAAAGTCTTTATAATTTGTGCTAGCTCTCGCGTAACGAATCAACTGTGAAACATACACTCCGTAAGCAGGAGAAGCTAGAATATTACTCTCCAAGTTGGGGAAACTAATAATTTTGAAATTAAAAGGATTTAGCATCTTTTATTTTATTATCTTTTTCGAGTCCCTGCAGAAATTCTCGTAAGAATATAAAAACAAGTCTGCGAGTAGAGGAGCACAATTAGTGCCAATTGGTATGCCAACTTGCTGTTGATAAATAGCACCTCCAAATGGGACAAATATATTATCAATTAGAAAATCAAGCATACTGCATACCTGTTTTTCATCGTAGTATACTTTTCCTTTTAAATTGATTCTTGAAAAAAAAATGTGGATTTATAGCCTAATACAACATATTTTTTGAATCGGCAAAGGCTTTTTGACTGATACCTTTGATTCGTGATTTTAGTTTATCATTAGGAAGCGTGGTATACAGTGTGGAAAAATCAAATGTTTTCAGAGAATGTATTTGAGAAAGTCTGTATAATTTGTGCTAGCTCTCGCGTAACGAATGAACGGGATTTAAGATTTTCCCATTAATCCTTCAAATTTTCAAGTATCCACATGTGATTTATGTCACCTCGGGCATGAATAGTTTCACAGTACGCTTGATGCCTGTCTTTGACTGCAGACAAAATTTTTGTGAGTTTAATAGACAATTCAGTAGTTGAGCAAGATGGAGATCCTGCGATGTATCTTTCCTTATATGGATTTTTGTGTAATTTTGGTACCCAATATAGGTATGGCAGGTCTTGATTGTCATTTTTGGTATGAATATTCAAAGAGGACATGAATGACCTGTGATTGGAAAGGATTTCATCTTTGTCAAAAGAAACTCTTTTGTATGTAGCACTACCTGGTGTATTGTGATCAATGCCTAGTTCTTTGATGAGTAAGTTATAGTAATGTGCTCTACATACAAAAGCGATGTTATTAGAAGCTTTGTCTGCAGGTACAACAACATATTTGTGATGTAATGTAGAGAGGCACGGCACTTACTGGCTTCATGCTCTTCAAAAACAGACTTAGTTCGATTGTTAACACATCTGCGTAGTTTCTTAACATGACTCCGCACTAAAGATCGAATGGATCTTACCCAAACTGATGATCCGCCAACAGACGTTCTGGATTTATAATGTTTATGACCATGGCTTCGTGTAGATCTTTGACTGACATTGAATAAGTTCATCACAGTTACATCACTGCATCCAGGACTAGATAAATTTCCTATTCCTTTGAATAAAGTATCATGATAATAACATACATCCTTCACAGGAAAAAACTTAAACCGGCGGCTATTTAACCCCCAGATTTATCCCCTTTTTTTTCTATGATCAGAGAAGCATAAAGTTAGTAGCTTGTATAATTTTTTTTTTAATTATACGCTAATGATTATTTATATAAAGTTCCGTCATAGCATACATCCTTCATAGAAAAAAAAATTAACCGGTGGGTAAACCTACGTGTAATTAGGGATGGACGAACGGGCGGACTGACGGACAGACTATCGTAGGCATGGCATAATCAGATTATATGTACATTATCTTTATTTCTGTAGAGGAAATGTGACATAGAAATCTGAAATCCCGTTGATTTTCTCAAATACATCCTCTGAAAACATTTTATTTTCAGACCGAATATTACGCTTCCTCATGATATAAAACTAAAATCACTAATCAAAGGTATCATTCAAAAAGCCTTTGTCAGTTCAAAAGACTATGTTGTTTTAGGTTATTAATCCATAATTTTTCAATTTGTCTTCGCTAGTGATGTTTGTGGTACAGATTTATCCTTGTTATTTTTTAAATTCTTAATAGATATACAGAAGCTTTCCAAATTTTCACCATGGTACTGTTTGAGGGTTAGAGGAGTGACACGTACCGTGGATTTTAATTGGTGTCGTCTACGGGTTAGAAAATGAAATTAACCGATCAGCTGCCAAACAGGTCTTTCTAAACCTAAAATGCCTCACTGACTGTGTGACAGGTGCTGTATGCAGGACAGGACAAGCCTACCCTTCCGGAGCACCTGATGTCACTGTTTTTTTTTTCTAAAACTTCACAGGGTTACTGCTTTAGTATTTTGTGATGTATTTGTAGTGTTTGTGAGTTTTGTGGGCATGTAGTGACTTTGGTCTTCCGTCTTCTGATATTCTTGGTTTTGCTTTGTCTCTGGGGTTTGAATTATGTAATCTTATGCTTTGTTCCTTCAGTATTCTACTGCCGTTGTTTTGTCAACAGTAAGTTGGAATACCAATGGGCACTGATTGTGCTCCTCTACTCACAGACTTGTTTTAGTATTCTTACGATACTGAATGTCTTCAGGGACTAGTAAAAGATCATAAAATAGAAGATGCTACATCTCCAATCACACTTATAAATATATTGATGATGTTCTTTCCATCAATGACGCATCTGTTGCCAAGTAGATCCCATCAATATATCCACCAGAACTAGAGATAAAGCAAACGACAGAAACCACAAGATCTACATTTTTTTGGATTTACATCTCGAATTTGACAAAAAAATGGTCTTCTCAGTACTACCATTAACGACAAAAGGGACGATTTTTAATTTCGAAAGTTTCAATTTCCCTCACATGGTCAGTATCATTCCAGCTTCTCCTCCTTCCGGAGTGTATGTTTTACGATTGATTCGTGACAAGAGAGCTAGCGCAAATTATACAGACTTTCTCACTAGGCATATGTATCTCCTTGACCGCCTCATTAATGAAAGCTTAAACAAAATTCCGTCTGACAAGATCATAAAAAACCTTTTTAATAGATATTAGTCCCTTGTGGAAAATTTTGCAGTTTCGGTCCGAAATCTGATTTAATATCCTTTTTTACTTAGTACTGGGATGATCCTTACTTTCAACTGTCTACCTTTCAATAGCAATCGCTGTTGAGTTGCAACCGGACACTACCGTAATGGAAGGGTAGGTTTTGCATGACATAAAACCGGTTTAACACGCCATTTCTTTTGAAATGCCGGTAACTTATACCTGATCTGTCTTTTTTGTCTCATGGACTTCGGCTCCTAACAACTCTGTTCGGTAATTTTGTTATTACCCACATAGAAGTAATAAATAGACCAGGCTGTATAGATGTTACACGCATAACTAAAGCCTTCGGCTCAATTTTCAATAAACACTACTTATACATAATGGATACACAAATCTCAATCTGATAACATAATTTTTCACGTGGATCGGTCTGCTCAATAGATTTATTAAAATTCATTTATCAATCTTTTGAAAATAATGTTTAATAATGACATATTTCATAAAAATTGAGCCCATTTTCTACTAATTTCTTTCTTTGATTAATACCGTGAAGGTAACTTTAAGTAATTCTTATCTAATCACATATAGCGACTTGGGATCTCCTAAAGCAATATGAGCTGTATTTCTCTAAACTTTTTGGAAGCTCTAAAACGCATCATGTCGAATCCATATATCTAGAAAAAATTATATCAGATACCGTATGGCATGAAACGCAAAAACATACTTTATAACTGTGATTACGAAACAAATTTTGCATTATTTTGATCTATCATTGACGCTTATTAATGTTCGACTCTAATATCGGACCTTACCAGATGACATAAACAAATGTAGCACCAATCGGCAAACTTTGGCTTAGTTACGTCTACACTTCATATTTGTGATGCGGGTGCGGTTTGGGTATCATACCACCAAAAAGGAATTCTTCCGCTAGGGTTGCATGTTAAAATAGTACTTTATCAATGGAGTATGGATATTTCTATAGGATGATTGAAATACTTCTGTATCCAATCTAACTTACCTGCATACTGTTTGAAAGCTGAACATCTTAGGTACCCAAAAAAATCTTTATTTTATTCCTATCAGTTGTAATAAATTTGTGTTGGTAAAAACAATGACATGACAATTTCACGGGTTGGCAGTGAAAGTGAAAGTTGATTTTTGATAGTAGTATACTTCCGATGGAGGGCATTTTCTTATATTAAATGAAAGTTGTCCTCAAAATTTTGGTGGAGGCCCATTATATATCTAATTAATTAGGTAAGAAGTTTCGCTGTGCTTGAAACGATAGTAAATGTGCTATGTTTCTCAGAAAATGACCAATTTAACAAAGACAAATAGGGAAAAATCAATGGTGGTATTATACCTTTACAAACAACTCAGGACAATTTAGCTTCTAAGTGCGCAATTTAAAAACTAGTCGGGAAAAATGCGAAAAAAAAATACGACATTTTCCGCAGGATTACCCCTCTAAATTCCGTCTTCTGTGTTGGTTAACAGCTTACCGTATGCCCGACTGTGTTCTCATTTCAAAAGAACCAGTCATGAAAGCTTACGTAATGAATACGAGGTTAAATAAGGTACGAATCGGCCAAAGTCGTGTCGAGTGCAATGTACACGTGGAAATATTTATAAATCGATCATTTCAAGCGATAAAGCCCTCGAGAGTATAAAGATAAAATACGGCCATCCTTGTAGGAATAATATGGGTAGCATTTTTTTTTATTATTTTAGCAATTTAAATAATAATTAAACACTAACAAGTCAGCATTTTTTTCAACATTGCACGGGATTTTATCGGACCACGACATGTTGTCAATTGTTGCTGCGGTCAAGCAAGTGGCAAAACTTTCAGTTTAACGAATTTATGATCTACACCCAAGCTCACTACCATTTATTGACCCACCGTCGTGCAAAGACAACATTGTATACATTTGTCAGGTTTTCACGTCTGATATATCTACAATGTAGACATTTGACATCGATGAATCTAACACATTGTGTAAGCTTTGGGTGTTAATCTTGTCTGTTACGCATGTATGGGAAACATTTGACCTGAGGTCGCAAGGCATACGATTCATCCCGAAAATGCATGATTTCATGACAGTTAAATATTAGTTCATGTTATATTTTCTTTAACTTGCAAGCTGTTTGTTTTAAGTTGACTCGATGAATTGGACTTGAAACTACTTTATTTTTGCATATTATAGCCTGAAATAATGAAATCTTCTGAAACCAAAAAAAAATCACAGCTCATATTGCTTTATTATCAGAAAACGTATCATATGGGTTTTGTTCTTGTTCTTTTTATGTACTTGATTCATCTCCTATGGAATAGTGTTTATTATCCTCAGCAGCAATAAAATTCTTAACACAAGAAAATAATTTTTCGTTAAAAAATCATTTTTTATTCGAAAAAAATCATTTTAATAGTAAAGAATACAAAATAAATTTCTCAATTTTTTGGACAATAAACAAATTGTCAGCATGTATAGTTATCAACAATGAAAGGATATGGGGTAAATGCACACGAGACAGTCTCTACAAATACATGATTATACCAAACAATGGAATAACGACTTTATTGTTGTTCATCATCTTGAAGTTACCTTCAGGCCTTCAACAATGAGCTATGCTTATACCTAATAGTAAGTCCAAGACAGTCCCTAACACTGGTTTGAGCGAAATTCCTTTGCAACGCTAAATCCATGTATCTTCTCTTTTGTTCTTGGATTTGGCAAACATGAAATCGGCAAAGTGTTCTTACAACTGCTGTCAACCATTGCCAGACAAATTAAAATATATAAACAACCAGAGGGCAATGCTCTACAAGAAAACTTTGCATGTGAGCACTATTAACAGAATGTCAGATTAAAATTTAGAAATTATAAAATTATATCAGTATGGTTCCTAAAAAAATTTGTTTTATCTTTTCGTATTACCAAATAAGAAGACATGCGTTCTACGTTTTTGGTACAGAAACATTGATGTATTAGGTAGGACATTACTGTTTTAAGTTCATCATGTGGAAGGGTTGTATAAAGGGTAGAGAAAATCAAATGTTTGAATTCTATTGCAGTATGCGAGACTGTTTGAGGAGAGCTGTTCAAAGATATATTTTGAGTTTTTAAGAATCCACATCTGATTCGAACAGTAGCTTTTCAGACGTCCGTAAAGTGTTAAGGAGTTAAGATATAATTTATAAGTGTTATTATATTATCGATTCTTGACGAGGAAACACAAATTGCATTTTATTATAAAAAAAATCCAGCCTTGATTATTGCAATTTATCATATGTTTAGTAATAAATACAGACGTTTTGAATATGCGATACAATGCATGACTTTCATTCCGTATTCACACTATGACATCATACCCATTATCGCATACCCTTTATCGCATGGCTTACCCTTTATCACACACCCTTTATCGCATGGCTAGCCCTGTATCATACCCTTTTTCCAAAAACTTTTTTTTCAATTTCGACTTATCTATTTAGAAAAAAATTTGGTGTAAAAAAATTTGGGGGTAAAAAAAAAACATTTTTTGGGGGGTAAAAAAAATTTTTTTGGGGGTAAACATTTTTTGGTAGGTAACAAAAATTTTTTGGGGGTGATTTTGGGGGTGAAAAGGGGTAAAAAATTTGGGGGGGGCAAAAAAATCTTTTTGGGAGGGGGTAAAAAATTTTTTGGTTGGTAACAAAAAATTTTTTGGGGTGATATTTTTTGTTTTGTGAGGATCAGTTTAAAAAACTAGCAAAACTTTTCCCTTTACATGTTAGATTTTATTCCAACCACCTACAGTACTTTCCACCTATTTTGAAATTTTTTTCTTCAAAATACATGTATTTTCTTTTACCAGTTTTAATTTTTGGCAGTATTTTTGGGATTAAAAGTAGTCCTCTGTCTAAATATATGATAAACTGTATAATACATGGCAAAATCCGTATCACATGCCGTATCATCCCTCGACCAATATCATCCCTCGGGCTGATATTGGTAACTCGGGATGATATGCCATGTGATACGGATTTTGCCATGTATTATTCCCTATGATATGTATGAGAATATGGACAATGCAAGTATTTTGTAAATTATGAACTGTAACGAATATCGTTATGAAACCACTCATTAACAAGTTAAGTGGAACCGAACCGTCAGTCTAAAAAGAATAACCCAAAGACAATCACAACATCAGAAACACAACGATACAAAAAGGGATATGGTGTATAAGGTTAGATTAAGCAAATGGAACAATGCTTTCATTGTTGTTCGTCATCTTGAAGTCACCAAGAGGTATTCAACAAAGAGCAAACACTCTTACCTCGTAGTAAGACGACCTCTAACACCGGTTTAAGCGGAATTCACTTGCTAAATATTGGACAATTATACATACATCCCATGTTTCACATCATTTTTGTTATTATGCGGGGTTGTCGACAAGTATAGCATATCGGGCAAAGAACAAAGTACAAAGACATCACAGAAAACTAGAGGCTCAGAGACTGAGCCTGTATCGCTCACCTGACAAAACGCTTCTATGCCATATGACCAAAAATGGTCATGCTTTTTACCAATGGGGCAGGGTGTTTAGGTATGTTCTCAATTAGCACCCGTGTTTTGTCTGATCCTATTGAAATGAGTTATTTTTGCAAAGGACCTTCTATACATTTAGTATAATTTGCTTAAATTGTTTTGAGAGATGATGATGAAAAGGATGGTTTTCTCATACTGGGCTCCAATTTTAAACTATGTTTTGCACTTGAGGCAAAGTTTTTTGTCGGATTGAAATGAAAAGTGCAATTTTTGTAAAGTACCTTCAGTCATCATTCCTGTAAAGTAAGGTTGAATTTGCTTCTGTTATTTCAGAGGAGTAGATGAAAATGTGATTTTCCCATGAGTCCTATGTTAAACCATGTTCAGTGCTGCAGCCATATTTTTCTTTGGATCGGAACAAAATGAGCCATCTTTGTTAAGGACCTTAAGTACATCATTCCTGTAAAGTTTGGTTCAATTTGCTTCAGCTTTTTCAGAGCAGAAGATGAAAATGTGATTTTTCCCATAGGGTCCCATGTTAAACCCAAGTTCCGCGCTGGCGGCCATATTTTTTATCGGATCGGAACAAAATGAGCAATCTTAGTAAAGGACCTTCCATACATCATTCCTGTAAAGTTTGGTTGAATTTGCTTCAGTGGTTTCAGAGGAGTTGATGAAAATGTGATTTTCTCATAGGGTCCTATGTTAAACCATGTTCCGTGCTGGCGGCCATGTTTTTCATCGGATCGGAACGAAATGAGCACTCTTTGTTAAGGACCTTAAGTACATCATTCCTGTAGAGTCTGGTTCAATTTGCTTCAGCCTTTTCAGAGAAGAGGATGAAAATGTTATTTTTCCCATAAGGTCCAATGTTAAACCTAAGTTCCGCGCCGGCGGCCATGATTTTTATCGAATCGGAACGAAATGAGCAATCTTTGTAAAGAACCTACCATACACCATTCTTGTAAAGTTTGGTTGAATCAACTTCAGTGGTTTCAGAGGAGTAGATGAAAATGCGATTTTCCCATGGGGTCCTAAATGAGCAATCTTTGTTAAGGACCTTTAGTACATCACTCCTGTAAAGTTTGGTTCAATTTGCTTCAGCCTTTTAAGAGCAGAAGATGAAAATGTGATTTTTCCCATAGGGTCCAATGTTAAACCTAAGTTCCGCGCTGGCGGCCATGTTTTTTATCGGATCGGAACAAAATGAGCAATCTTTTTAAAGGACCTTCCATACATCATTCCTGTAAAGTTTGGTTGAATTTGCTTCAGTGGTTTCAGAGGAGAAGATGAATATGTGAAAAGTTTAACGGACGGACGGACGGACGACGGACGACGGACGCCAAGTGATGGCAATAGCTCACACTGACCCTTCGGGTCAGGTGAGCTAAAAAGAGAAAGGAAACACTCGTGCAGATGAACAACACGGACAGATATAAAAAACATGGATGAGATCATAGAAGACACCCACCTTGTTGAAAATGTCAAATCCAGTAGAGGTAACCGCAATCTTAAGGGAATATGACACAATTTCGATCTACATTGAAAAAGCTTGTTAAAATTTGAGTATTGCACAATTTCGTACTTTCCATATATTGAGAAATATAAATACCTTATCGGACTAGCTTTTAAGACATTAAGCTTTTCAACGATCTGTTGTCATTTGGGAAGCAGATATCCAAAAGCGGCCCTCAAGAAAACTTTTGCAGTGATGTTTTCAAGTTATGGGTAACATATATCCTTGTTTGGGTAGCCTATCGGTGTGCAAACGGGTTCTATCAAGGAATTCACTGTATCCATCGCTTGCCCGTTCACCAGCACCTGGGCTAGTGAATGAGTTAGGAGGTGTGAAGTCAAAATTCTGGCGCTGTAGGAAGGTTGCTACAAAGGAAAGAGAAGTTGGTTATTGGTAAAGGTTGCATGACTATTGGAAAAGGGGAGTCAACTATTGGAAAAGTGAAGTAATCGCTGCTTGGTTTGTAGCGCCTACCTCTGTTGTCAATTCTAGGATGAAAATGAAGAATTTTCCTTAATGGTTTCTCAAATTATATGGTCACTGTTTAAATTTTTTCTGGTGTTTTATAGTATTTTCAGGGTACGAGAAAGATTCGAAATAGATCATAAAAACTAGACTAGAAACGTCAAAATAAAATATTTTTATAAATAATTATCGTATTTCTTTGAACCACATGTAAAGTAATATTTTCAAATTTTAAAATTTCTTGTATTAAAGATAAATGTCCGAAAAATTTACCTTTTTTCATGACATATTTTTTTTTGTTTTGTTTAGGGGATATGTAGTAGGGTGTTTTTTTTCCATTGAAACAGAAATGGACGCATTAAACGCTTTTAAACTAAAAAAATGATTTTTAACCTTTCGATAATAGTCTGTACATTAAAAGTAAAAACATACATCAAATTCTCAAAGGACCATCCTCCTAATTCTTTAATGTACTACATTCCCAAAAGTTGTATATAAGTGAATGAAAACAACAATGTCTCTTTTAGATTACAAATGCACAACAACGATCTATGTGATTATTCAAACTGGAAACCCATTATTACAGATAATGAAACTTGCATGAAATAACCAAACAACAGCAGTAGAATACCGAAGGAACAAAGCACAAGATTACATAAATCAGAGTCCAGAGACGAGGCAAAAGCAACTGAGAACACCAGAAGACGGAAACATTTTTTGTCTGTCAAATTCATGCCCTTTTTTTCTCTTCTCCTGAATATATGATGGATTATTTGGACCTTCGAATTAACACTGAGCACCAAAGTCCCTTCTCCAATATTTTTCTTCTTCCAAGTGTTTATAATAGCTGTTAATATACCACTATACTACAAAAATGTTCTGAAGGTGTAATCTTAATTTCAGTTCTCCAGATGTATTTTTAACNTTAATTGGTATCTATATATATATATATATATATATATACTTAAATAGAATTTTTCTGACTAGATCAGTGATGATCCATTCTCTTGAAGAATTTTTATGCATTCATTTTAAAGCAGCCCATATCGCTTATGTGTTGCCCTAAAACCAGCACATTTTTTAAAATTAAAAATACGATATGATAAATTACCAAAGTTACTGTAAATTTAGTTTCTGCATATTGCCATAAATGTCTCTTCTGTACAAATCAAATTATAATGTATGGAAGACTATAAATCGTATGAACATTTATAAATGTGAGAGGGAACAAATATCCAAAAAAATTTAAATGAAAAGGCAAAATCCACAAAGAACGGAGGTATGCGCGAGGGAGATACTCCTCAGTTTTAAGTAAAATTTTGTAATGTTTAGATATTGCAAGTTTCTAACTAAAATCGGTTTTCGGGTCAGTACCGAAGTAATGACTACGGGATTAGTCAATTCCCTCCGGGACTAACGGTCCACCACCAGACCACTAGATTAGTCAGTATCCTCCGGGACTAAGGGCCCACCAGCAGAGGCATCGACCCAGTGGTAGTAAATGATAAAATACCGAAGTTACTGTAAATTCGGTTTTTGCATATGGCCATTTCGACAACTAATATCGCGTCAGTGCAGATCAAATCAAAATGTTTGGAAGGCCATAGACCGAATGAACATTTGTAAATCTGAAAGAGAACAAATGCCCCAAAAATTCTGAATGAAAAGCCAAAATCCGCTAGGGACAGAGCTATGCACGAGGGAATTACTTTTTAAATAAAGTGAAGAGTAGTCTGTATATTGCTTCAGCAAAAACTCAAAATCGTGAATTTGTACTTACATTAACCAGCTTTATCCTTTAACACAACATTTAGCTATATTCCATTACTGAGATTTTTAAGTAAGAAGAGGAATGCCGTCTTGACACACCTCCTTCTATCATTAAAGGATACCGATACACGATCCTTATAACAAGCACACCACTCATGTAAATATGAAAACACTTTATTCTCTACCAAAGTAATTACAATATAAGTGAAAAGTAGCACGTATAGATCTTGTTTCTAGCCCTGAAATATGATTTAGGGGTTTGTTTCGAAGACTTTTGTATAAGCAGTTATAAACTTTATCATTTTTATTAAGTCATCCAAATCGTGTGCACCACCAAAACCGTGCGGAGTTTTGTCCGAATATTTTTCCCGAAGATTTGTGGTCCAAACTTTATGGACATTGGCACCAAAATGTACAGGAAGATACTGGAATCCTATTATATGCATGCTTAAGATTTTCTTCCGTTGTTGAGATTTGTTGGGAAACATTTTTTTGCTATTTTTATGGCAAAGAGTGCCATTTTTTTATTCATAATTTTGCTGTTTCAATGGCAATTGGTGCATTTTTTTTTTAATTCGAATACCTTCCTGTACATTCTGGTGCCAAGTTCCATAAAGTTTGGAACTTAGGAACTTAGGGACCGAATTGTAGTTGCGCAAGAAAGTCCACGAATTTCCAAAACGCAGTGTTGCCATGGCTTCCAAAGCGGAATAATTAGTGCACAGAACTTAAATTTAACTGTCAGAAAGATTTTAAAACATACAGAGCATTTGCGGTCGTTATCATGGAAACAGTACAAATGTAGATAAATAAAAATGCTTAGAATTAATTTTTTTTAAAAAGTTACATTTAGTTTTTTACCAATTAAAAAAATTGTTTTTAGTCTAAAAGATTTCAAAATGCGGCAAATTTAAAAGTGCTAAAAATACAATGTTTTTTTAAAATATTTAGAGATTTGCTTTTTTTTCCAAGAACGACTACCAAAAATGCAGGAAGATGAAAAGTGCTAAGATTTCAAGGAATTTCAGGGAAACTTTTGTATCAGTATTTTACTACAATTACCCAGGTTTTCCATTTATTTTTTGCTAAGATAAATCAATATTGCTGTCTTATTTTCCCGGGCTTAATTTCTTAAGGCAAACTGATATATTAGTATGCTAGATATATTTTTTTTTCAGATCGATTCGGTGAATAGTGTCATGCACAATTTGTCCCAATTACTTTCACTGTCCTTTGATATATTTTATTTTTCAGATCGATTCGGTGAATAGTGTCATGCACAATTTGTCCCAATTACTTTCACGGTCCTTTGAATCCCAATTTATAAGAACAATATCTGTCCACATACAATCAAGTTCTGGCGGAAAATTCTGACAGGACACTAGTTTGTTAATTAAATAACTAAATACCGAAGTCACTGTGAATTTAATTTCTGCATATGC